>BQNB010077999.1:0-11956 GCA_026074375.1 Tanacetum coccineum
CAATACAAGACCTAGTTTGACTTTCTAAGACCGATAACATTCTTGTTTGACTTAATATAATTAAGGCTAACACAAACCCTTTGTTTGAAATCTAACTTAATCCCACTTGATTATACTTGTATGCTTGCTTGAAAAATCAAAACCAACTCTTGTTCTTGTTGTGTGTTTTAGGCCAGCACCAAGAGGAGAGAAAAGAGAGAGTTTGTGTGTTATTTTATTTATGAGAAGTGAAGTAAATAAAGTATTACTAGTTCTTTATATATGCAAAATATCTAAAAGACAAGTAAACATAAATCATAAATGAAGCATGGTTTTGTTGTAAGAAAGGATGGTAGATGGCTTGTGTAAGTATCATTGTAAGAATATGTGAGAAAGTTTAGTAATAGTTGGTGACTAGTTGGTATTTAGCACATGGGAAATTCTAGAAAGAAAATAAATATCATTCTTGTGTTGGTTTTGTTCATAGGGCCGGATGTGTACATATATATGTAAGAGTTTATAAAAATTTTGGGTATTGGGTATAATTATGGGTATTTGGTTGAGTATAGATAGGTATTGGTGCTTCCGGGTATGCCTAAATGTATTTTATTGCAAAACGTAAACGTTTTACGTAACCAATAAAAATAAAATACAAAAAGTTGATTATTACTTTCATAAAAATAATATATCGTTTGCTTGATGTAAACTTTTATTTGTTTGATGTCCGTTTACGTTGATTGTTGATTTTTAATTTACGCGATTTAACTAAACGATTAAAATTAAAAGTAAATGTGTAAAAGTTTAAAATAAATAAGTTTGAGTTTATTGACGTAAAATGACCTGAAAATGTGGGTTGTTACAGTCTTCCCCTGTTAAAAGAGCTTTGAACTCAAAGCTTAAGACGTGGTATTGGATGAAGATGTGTGATTGGTGAAAAGATGTGAATATATATATTTATTTTTATTTTTATATTATTATTATTTTTTTCATACTTGAACAGTGACCCCAACGGTCACTTTCTCCTTTTAAATACTAAATTTTTATCCTTCATTTCTCCATACAACACTAAATCTTTCACTTAAATTTTCTCTTATCCAAACCTTAAAAATGTTGCATATCATTACACTCGTGGCGATGGCGAGCGAGATAGCACTCGGCATTTATCTTGCCTACGTCTCATACGAAGAAGATTTTAAGTATTTGGCCGCAATTCTAGCGCTCCTTGTACCGATCATTGTCCTAGCTATTGACGTGGATCTATTTTGGAAGGAATAGATATTATTGCTAGGAGAGGGTTGTAATAAAACTTGTATTTCCTTTTTGCTTTTATGTAATCTTATTTCCATGTTAATAAACAGATGTTGTAACAACAATTCTATTTGTTATTTTTATTTACATCTTTTGATATTTTCGTTACCACGCTTGGCAACTTGTTTGTATCCCCTTTCTAAATTTCTTTAACTTGAGCGTTCAAGATTAGTAACGTTGATTTAATATTTATTGTTGCGACCAAGGCTCGGCTTCTAGTGGGCTTATTCTTTCCTTTCGGCTTAACGCGTCAGTGATAAAATTTTACTTTCTAGGGTGACAACGAATTTATACCTATGGTGGTGTTGCAATTAATAAGCTTTATGGTATTAAGTAGGCGTTGAAAGGGGTGATTTGGTATATTCCTTAATGGCGAGTAAACTTGTTTGTGGATCGTCCTAGGGTGACTAGGGATGCGTCTTGACTTTTCGACATAGGATTTTGTATAAAATGATGTCGACTTTATATAGTAAGGTGGTGTAAGAGTTTCTTAGTTATTATGATTGTTAGTTTGGTTCCTTGTGATAAATACGTTTTATGAATACACACACAAAACTTGATATACATAGAAAATTGTTTCTTGACAAGAAGTTTTAAGGTGACTACTCTCAGCATGGGGATGGTCCTTCCTGAATTACACATAGGTGATCAAGCTATGTATATTTGAGGGTTAACGATGCGATGCTTATTTTCATCAAAATAATGTTATAATTTCATAATATTTGTGGGAGTGGCTTTTATAAATGAATAGAGAATTAAAGTAATTTTGATGAAATTTTCACATCACATTGTTTTGATAGATAATTTGAAATCATTCGTATAACACAACGGAAATTTAAGAGAAAATACAACAAGAATTATTAAAGGAAATAGAGTCTAAGAATTGATATCATCCTCCATGTTGTTAAGGTCTTGATTGGTGTCTCCTCCTCCTAAGGCATGCACCATTCCACGTGCTCCAGCACCTCCAGCTTGGTTTCTATGTTTCGGTTCTTTAACTCTGGGCAATCACTCCTGTAGTGCCCTTGATTCCCACATTCATAGGAAGTGAGGTTTCTCTGATTGTTAGTAGCAGCATGACTCCTACAGTCTCGGGTCAAGTGACCAAATCTCTTGTAGTTTGCGCACTTTACAGTGCACTGGCCATTGTGATGAAACTTGCACTTGTTGCACAATGGTAGAGTTCCAGCATACTCCTTCCTTTCACCAGACCCAACGGTATAAGCTATAGCCACACTTTGCTTCTTGGGAGGTTGTTGTTGAGCTTGGTTGTTGTTATCAAGTTTCCTCTTGTTCTCAGTTTGTCATTTAGCAAGAGTGCTGATCTTTTTGTCAATTAGTTCAGTTGCAAATTCAATTGCATCTTTCATTGTCTTAGGCTTTGATGTCATCACACTTCTCTGAATCATGTCGGACAAACCACCAACATACTTCTCGATCTCATCCGACTCTTCAGGAAACATCCTATCGCTCATCAATGCTAGTTCCTAAAAACATTAGTTATAGCTTACCACATCGGTACCTTTAACCTTCATATTCCACATCTCAATCTCAAGCTTTTTAATCTCGCCTCTGGGGCAGTACTTATCAGTCATTTTCTTTTTCAATGTTTTCCATGTCATTGCATATGCAACTTCATGAGTAACAGTCTTAACGTGGGAGTTCTACCACGTAAGAGCATTTCCGTACAAAGTACAACACTAGAACACAAAGTGGATTTGGCTTTACCAAAAAAGTGTGACGATATACATATAGTCACACATGATTTTTTGAGTGTGTGTGACTAAAGGTCGCGCGATCGTAGGGTACCTACGATCACATTTTTGAGTTAGTGGTTGTATCCATTAAAAAACAACGACCAAAACCTTAACATGTGTGACTAATTAGGTACAAATTTAGTTGGATTAATCAGTATTAGTGATCGTAAACACTGTATAGTCACACAAAGCATGTTTTTTATATTTAGTCACATACAATTAAGCATAAAGTGACCAAAAGTGTTAATAAGTGTGACCATATGGTGTTTAAAGTGAAGTAAAAGTGTATTTTATGTGACTATTGTTCATCTAATGGCCACATAAATTTTATGTTTGTGTGGCCTTTTGTAATATTTAGTCACACAAAACATGTTTTTTTGGGTATTTAGTTACAAAAAATTAAGCATAAAGTGGCCAAAAGTGTTAATAAATGTGACCATATGCTGTTTAAAGTGAAAAAATATGAAATTTGCGTGACTATTGATTATCCAATGGCCACATGAATTTTATGTTTGTGTGACATTTTTTAATATTTAGTCACATAAATGAATGTATTTTATACGGTACCCAAAGCAATAATAGTTCTGAAGCATTTGTTTTCTATCAGTCTTGTATACGGTACCCAAAGCAATAATAGTTCTGAGTTATAGGGTGTTTATGCTGTCATTAAAGATATAGATACTAACCTTGGCTATGTTTGTGTGGCCTTTTTTAATATTTAAGTCACTAAGCATATTTTTGTATTTGTACATTACAACTAAGCAAACAATTGGCCAAAGTGTTAATAGTGTGATCATTGGTGTTTATACTTTATTAACATGTGTATTTTGTATGAATATTGCTTCATCCAATTGTCACATGATAGTGTTAATAAGTGTTGACCATATGCTGTTTAAAGTGGAAGATATGTACCTTTGCTGTGACTATTGATCATCCAATGACCAACATGAGTTTTATGTTTGTGTGACCTTTTTTTAATATTTAGTCACAAACAAATTAAGAAAAACAATGACAAATGTGTTAATTAAGTGTGTACATATTATCTTTTAGTCACATTAAGAAATCAATAATATATATATGTAGATATATAATATTATATTTATATATATATATATATATAATATATATATATATATATATATATATATCAAAACAATTCAACATACAATAAGATTGGAATGTAGATTAACTGAAACCAATATAAATTCGTAATGTGTACATAATAAAAATTCTAACAAACTAGTTTCATGAACAATAATTTAAAGACTTTTGCTCTTCTTCCTAGCTTGTTTGTAATATTTAGTCACACAAAGCATGTTTTTTTTATATTTAGTCGCATACAATTAAGCATAAAGTGGTCAAAAGTGTTAATAAGTGTGACCATATGTTGTTTAAATTAAAGAAATGTGTAATTTGTGTAACTATTGATCATCCAATGGCCACATGAATTTTATGTTTGTGTGGCCTTTTTTAATATTTAGTCACATAAATGAATGTATTTTATACGGTACCCAAAGCAATAATAGTTCTGAGTTATAGGGTGTTTATGCTGTCATTAAAGATATAGATACTAACCTTGTTTTTTTGCCACAAAATGTTGATATGTCATGTGAATGTAGGATGAAACTACTATTTAGTTCATCAATGTGGTTTCTATCAGTCTTGTATACGGTACCCAAAGCAATAATAGTTCTGAGTTATAGGGTGTTTATGCTGTCATTAAAGATATAGATACTAACCTTGTTTTTTTGCCACAAAATGTTGATATGTCATGTGAATGTAGGATGAAACTACTATTTAGTTCATCAAAACGAAGCACATATGTATGCTGATTAGTTTTTCTTGCCTTACCGACTGTAGTCATTACCAGCACACCTTCCAAAAATGGATCGGGTTGAAATACTTTTTGTTTAAGAAAATAAAATATGAAACCAAATAGAGACATACAGGGGTGTAACTGTCTTGCTAGTAAGAGGGAAGATATGAGTTCCTGCACCACCACGAAGTATGATTGCGTCTGCATTTTTTGGATTAACAAAATAAACCAAATTATTAAAAACTAGAACAAATGATTTCTGCAACATATGGCTTAGTTGAGTTCAACAAGTCATTCAAATTGCAAATATAGTGACACAAAATGAAGGGATTGATTTGGTATCTAATGACACTTTTTAACCAAAAATACCTGGATTAGTTCCGTGAAATAATGAATGTATTTTGCATAAAGCTCAGCAGATAGATTGTTAACAGTCTGATGAAGATCCCCAGTTAACATATTCGGTTCTCCACCAATTGAGAACTTAGTCCTCTGTATCTCCGCTACATGCTCTTTCGCAGACGTACTTGTCGACCCTATACGTAATTCATCTTCCTGTTTATGTATAACAAAAAAATGTCTTATTACTTAGTTAATGCTATTTATAACTAAAATATAATAAAGCATACCTTATTTTCCAATTGTTGTTCTTGTTCTACAACTACAAGTATTTCCTAATTTCCAAGGCAAACGAAATAACAAATTGCAATAAGAACTGACACAAATGATTTATTGTCACAATCATGTTTTTATCAGCACTAATTTTTTGTATATAACCTATTACTATAACTTCATTATCTTCATTAAGTCAATAATAACTCATTAATTGTATACAAACCTTATCGGCTAATCGCATAGAACCAATCTATCAGATGGCTAGTATAAAGATGAACATTGCATCTCCAAAGCTCTAAATTTAGAAAATCAAGCATGACTACTTGATAAAATTTATATGTGTAAATAAGCTTTTAAGTCACATTAGCATGTGACTTACTCTAAAGGATATTGCTGCTCAGATATATGTGTTAATAAGCTTTTAAGCAATATCTATGGCTCTAAATTTATTTGACTCTAAGCATATTATGAGCGCACAAATATAAAGCATAGTTGCATATGAACACTTAAATACTTATGTTTGATAGTGGAAACAGCGCACAAATATACCAAGAACAATGCTATGAAAACGACGCCCAACAAATGTAGAACTACTAGTCAATAATAAACGCTTAGCCTAACGAATAAAGTGACTAAGAGTCATGGAAATTACTAATTGACTAAAAGGAGTGAACAATTTGCTGCTTACATAACATTATAAACACAGCAATTGGTATAGGTCGTCCGTTCTAAGAAGTGTTTTGGTATTATCTATCTATAAGTACTTGCCGGCTCAATAAGCATACTGTTGTGATTTATCTTTCATATAGATAAAGTAGGCAATTAAGAACTTCAAATACTTGCAGCATCATGCACCAACAAAGCGATAAACATCACAACTACTGCAATAAACATTGTAATTACAGTGATGAACATTGTACCTGTAAATCTAGAATTATCCTCAAATGAACCATTTGCTTCTTCCTTCTGTTATCCTCATTGTATGCTTTTAGTCCTAGAATGCAATAAATAACCTTTCTAGGTAAACTTACATCCATATCATCCTAAGAAACATAAATTAGCGTTAAAGGAACTTCGAAAACATATACTCTTTGTTTGAAGAGAGATCCTTTATATACTCGTTTTAATTGCAAATACACAGTTTCAAGAAGACGCTTACTAAAGCCACCATTCTTCATCAGTTATGTTTGCTTTAGTATCAATCATACAATCAGCTAAGCCGCTAAGATCTTCACAATCAAGTCTACAAATATAAAACACATATAAGAGTTATAATATAGATATACACATTAATATTTATAGCCAACCAACTCATTATTGTGATCCATCTTTCCTATAATTAACTGGAATCAACAAAACTTTAGTCCATCTTACCCATCAACCATAAACATAACCCATGGCGATCCACACGGTATGCACATGTATATAAACTGATAGTAGTGTTACATAAATATTGATAATAAGTGGTCTAATGATACCAAACAAAGTATATTGTTATTGACAATACAAAATGAGTCATTACCCAAAAAAAAACAATACAAAATGAGTATAAATCATACATTTGACATGATAAGTAAAGAAATGTAGGAAGCGAAGCGATACAATCTTGATATGTTTAGATTTCTTACCAGATGATACATCCTTGGAACCTTCTTAGAACTCTTCTTTGAAGACGACCTCCTCCTCATCTTTTGACTTATCTTCTTCCTCTTAACCGTCTTCGTCAGACTCATTTATTTCCTCGTCACTTACTGGTTTTGAAGAGGTATTCTTATCATCTTCCTCCTGAGACTCGTCACCTTCACTTTGTGAACCTGCAGCTTCTTGCAGATTGTCTTTTTTTTTTTCTTTTTTCTTTCCCCCTTTTTTTCCCCCCCCCCCCTTAGAGTCTCTCCCCCCCCAAACATCGTCACTTATGGTTTGAAGAGGTATTCTTATCATCTTAACTCCAGAGATCCGTCACCTTCACTTTGTGAACCTGCAGCTTTCTTGAAGATTGTCTTTTTTGTAGAGACTTGTTAATGAACGCTTGCGCTTCTTGCCAGATTGTTTCTACAAAAAACAAAAAAATCATATGTACATGATAATATTACATGGGCATGCATCTATTTCTTTCAAAGGTGGGTTAAACACAAACCATAGATGATGGGGCTTTGCGCTTTTTCGCCTTGGCTTTTAATCAAGTGAGACTTTAATTTATATAAGCATGTAAGTTATAAAAACATATATGTTCCTTTTCAGCAAGCAGGACTTCAGTTGTCGCATGTGGAGATTGAAGAAAATCTACTTTACTATAACCTCATCCTGAAAATATACTCAAGGTATTAGTGTTTAAAACAAAGTATCAAAGTCTGTTGTTTGTTTAGTACATAATGCTTAAAAATGCATACTTTCTTAATTTGTTGGGATTTTCATACAATGGTTTCTGACTGCTTATGACAGCCACATTAACATCAACTTCATTTGTATTTGGTTTCTTAGAATCCACATCCATACTATGCGAATCGCCAAAACGACGAACAAACTTACTTTTGGCTTTCATAGAAAAATGCAACAATACTAACCCAAAAGGCAAAAAAACAACTCTACTATTTGGCATTCAAAAATATGAAATAATTAGAGGGCATATGTTGTACACGGTTCATAACGCACGCTGGTAACAATTAAAAAAACCAAAAAAGAGTAAAAATTTAAAGCAAAACTTATACATAAATAAATGCACATCTGATAGCCAACGGCTTATTTGTTGGGGCTATTTTCTGGTGGAGGTGACATTTTACGGGTTTAGTTACTCTACGGTAATTTTCTTTAGTTACTCTACGGTAATTTTCGTTAAGCTAAGTAAGCATACCAATAACACATTAAACATTTTTTCTAGATCAAAGCAATACAATATTTACAAAATGACACTCACCTTGAACTACAACGTCGATCAATTTCATATGGTTAATATTATTTTTGATATCGGCGCCCAAAAGTTATTACCATCAGAACATACTTGTCCTAGTGATCACCATGAACAACCTCACACGTCTGAAAATACAGAAAATTAATAAAGACTATTATGATAGAATAGATACTTAAAAAGAAGTATATTCGAAATACATGGAAATGTGTAAAGCGAAGTTTATGTCGGTTGTTGAAATCTTATCAAGGATCTTAGTTTGCGCAACATCATTGGTTTCCATGGTAACCGCCGTCTCAAGAGTTTCAAATCAATACTCTTCCAGATCCTAACTGTGTTATAAGTAAGCCGAGCTGGCCCAAATTAATAGTAAAAAAATATCAAAACCAAAACATACAAAAAGAGCATCCCCAGTAACACACATATCAAAACCCCTGAAATCTATAATAAAATTATGAGTATAACCTAAGATTAGGATTAGTAAACTCACTTAAAGATCTTTCTCTTCTCTCGATCTTCTTGGCTGCCTGAATCGAACAAATTAAGCCTTCTGGGTAAATCTTTTTATCGATCCTAAGTCTTGGTTTTGACTCAGGAAGAAGATAATTAAGCCTCAAAATTTCTTTCGTGAGAGATTTTGTATGTAGAGAAGATGATTCATTGAGAGAGTGTGCTAACACATGTCATGTGGATTTGAGGATTCAGCTACGGAATTTTCTAGGTAAATATCACGAGGCGGTAGAAGCCCATCAACAAAATAAGGCTACACTAAAAGACATTTTTTGTAGTAGTGCCATTTGGGGAATTGATGGTGATGGCGAAGCAGATGTATAGTAACGATTAGAGTTAAGTAAGGGGAAATTGTATATCCTTAATTTAGGGCAAAAGGGGTTTGGGGGAAATATTTGGGGGGAAGTATTGGAGTTAGAAGTTTTCAAATGGGCGGGAAATCAATTATTTCTCAGAGGGAATGAAAAATGGTATTGAATTGAAATGATATATTAAATATAACTATAAACAAAATACTGAGTGTTGAGATTCTGTTTAATGCTTACTAGTTGAGTTTACCTCCGCGATAAGAGCGCGGCAATAAAAAATTTTACAACTCAACTTTTACGTATATCCTAACCCTGCTTCTAGTAATTACGTTTCACAAATGTATGTGTTCGGTTGGGGTTTCTCTTAACTTTCCCAGCAACGACCATAATTAACATCATCATTCTTAGCATGTAAAAGACAACACTGCTCTTACGAAGTAAATAGTCTTAATGTATCAAGTTTTATATTTAATTAAATTAAAGTTGTTAAAAAATATAAATCAACAAAAAATAAACCTATTTAAAATGTAGAAAAAATTAATAAACTATAAATCAAAATGGTTTGTTGAATAAAAGAGCATAAGAATTTTAATAAATATGGTGAAATTAATCAAAATAAAATTTAAATAGAATCAAAAGATATTCAGTTTGAAAATAAAGAGGTTTGGGGGAAATATTTGGGGGGAAGTATTGGAGTTAGAAGTTTTCAAATGGGCGGGAAATCAATTATTTCTCAGAGGGAATGAAAAATGGTATTGAATTGATTGAATTTTAAATTATAACTATAAACTGAATTTTGAGTGTGTTTGTTTAAGCTTATATGTGGGCTTATTTTATTTAAGATTATGTTTATAAGCCTAAATTTCTGGCTTCTTTTAGGACTTACGGGTTTATATTTGTTTATCGTATATAAATAATCAACTCACAAATTAATTTTGATTAAAGAATATAAATATATAGCATTGGGATGCAATAAAATACGATGTCACGTCGCAAGTAGAAGAACTTACAAAAATTTGAGTAACGTGACAAAAAAGAGGATGATGAGCGTTTCTCGTGACCAACGTTTTATTGTTAACCTAACTAGGAAGACGGAAAAAAATTACACAAATAAAACGATTTGGGAGATAGGTAATATATGTGGCCGAAAAAAACCCACTTAGCAAAATTTCAATGCAAACCACACCATATCATGTGCATTAGGTTATCACTGGTCACATTTATTAATGGGTATTTGACATCATATGGGTCATATGCATTGGGTTGTAGTTGCTTAGAGTGTCATATTACGACACATCCATGACTGGTGATAATGGGTAATTAACATGGGTCATGGGTCATGTGCATTGTGTTGTAGTGGCTTATAGTGTTATGTTATCGACCAATACATGACTGGTGATCGACAATGGGTAATTAACATGGGCCATGGGTCATGTGCGTTGGGTTGTAGTGGCTTATAATGTAATGAAACCCATGCATGACCAGTGATAATGGCTAATTCACATGGGTCATGGGTTATGTGCATTAGGTTATCACTGGTCATATTTATTAATGAGTATTTGACATCATATGGGTCATATGCATTGGATTGTAGTGGCTTATAGTGTCATGTTATGACACATCCATGACTGGTGACAATAGGTAATTAACATGGGTCATGGGTCATGTACATTAGGTTATAACTAATCACATTAATTAATGGGTATTTAACATCATATGAGTCATATGCATTGGGTTGTAGTGGCTTATAGTGTCATGTTACGACCCATACATGAGTGGTGACAATGGGTACTTAACATGAGTCATGGGTTATGTGCATTGGGTTGTAGTGGCTTATAGTGTCATAGACCCATGCATTACCAGTGACACTGGCTAATTCACATGGGTCATGGGTAATGTGCATTAGGTTATCATTGGTCACATTAATTTAACCCCTAAGCGTAACCAATAACCTATATCCGTTGACTGACGCGTGTAAAGCAGTCGGTAATAAATTACCGTTTAGAGATAGAATTACTTTAGGAAAAGTAATAACTATTAGTCCGGGATTGTATCCTCGAAAAGAGTTGAATAGAGATTTACCATTTAGCTTTATAAAATTTATTTAAGCTCTAACGCAAATGTCTAGCTTATTTAACCCTTAAACTCTACGCCTTAGAGTAGGGCTGAGCATACGGACCGTTCGACCGGACCGGACCGGAAAACCGAACTGGACCGACCGGACCGGACCGAACGTATTTCAGTCTGGTCCTTGGTCCGGTGTTTTGGACCAATTCGGTCTTCGGTCCGGTCGGTCCGGTCCGGTCTAGTCGGTCTTACCAAGAAACCCGAACATTATGCCTTGTAGGACCGGACCGGACCGAAGGCCGAACAGGACCGGGTCGACCCGGACCGGACCGTACCATTGCAGTCTAGTCTTCGGTCTGGCATTTTAGACCAATTCAGTCTCAGTCCGGTCCGGTCTTGGCCGGTCCGGTCCGGTTTTGGACCGATGCTCATCCCTACCTTAGAGAAAGTGAAGTGAGACAACCACCAAACTGAGCAAATATTAAGAATTAGATAATAAGCAATAAGCTAGCTTAATAATAAGCTAATCTAAAAACTACTATTTTTATTAATTAAAATTGTAAACTTTTTATAAACTAAAACTATATTTAATAATGAAAACTTTTATTAAAAAAACTTTAGCTTAAAAATAAGCTGCACTGAAAAAGCTTTAAACCAAATAAGCTACAACTTATTTAGTTTTGCTAAATTC
>BQNB010077999.1:14971-30675 GCA_026074375.1 Tanacetum coccineum
ACTAGTCTTGGAATATATAAGGCAAGTAACTAATAAGAATACACACACTTCTCAGTTTCATAGTGAAAACAACACTCTTTTCTCTCTTTCTTATGGTACATCCCATGGACAACACCCAAAACCCTCAAATAATTCACACAATTTTATTTACCACATTTACAAGTGTTCCTACATCATGTCTAAGATATTACAAGAAGGTTTGAAGGTTTAGTTTAGAGTTTAAAAAGGGTTAAGCAAGCAAGGATCAAGATTAGGGTTTCTTTAGATTTAGGGTTTTTTAAGACTTGGAAGCTAGGGTTTGTTTGCTAAACAAGGGTTTAGATCATATTTTTCATCATCCTACATCATATTAAGGTTAACTAAAAACCTTAATCTCTTTACTTTTGTGATTTTATGCATATATAATGTTTGTGTAGTTAATCACCATCTAAGGAACATAATGAGATATAAAATGGTTTTTATTCTTGTTTATGGTTTTGGTAAACTTTGTCATGTCATATATGGATGTTATGGATCATGTTATAAAGCAATTATATACACTATATGAGTGTTGGTTAAGTTATATAAAGTATATATAAGTAAAAAGTATAAAAAGTTACTTATATAAGATTATGGACAAATAAGTATTTAGACACATGGATCTTGTGATTCTTGGACAATCTTTGGACTAATCATGGACTAAGGACCCTAGGTGTGTAAGACATGTGATATTAAGGGTTGTAATGGACTTGTAACAAAGTGGCTAAGCTAAAAACCTAGAAAATCAAGTTTAAACATGTTTTTAATAAAAACCCCAAAGGGTCTGATCAAATTCGAATTTTAACATATTGATTTTATATTTTTATAAAATACTACATCTCATGAGGATTCCAAAAAGGTAAGAAACTCGAAAAACCGATTTATAACGAAGGAGATACGTAATTTACAAGTTACGCGATAATAAACGCGTTTATAAAAGAAATTTTATAAAAACAAGTTACAAACTACTTCTGATATATAAGATTGGTTATTTTTCTCAGATAGTACATATTTTTAGGATTCCAAAACATTAAGAATCGTAATTTTTAGATCAATAACGAAGGAGTTATGAATTTCGCAAGTTTACGATAATAAATAACTTTATAAAAATAATTTTATAAAAGTTACTGTTCATATCAGAGATATTTATTTTGAAAACATAATTAATTAGATAGAACTTTTAATTACGAAAACGTACTCGAAAGAATCACTAAAATCGGAGCTAAAACGAATAAGATACGACATTTACGGGTTTACGACGATTAAATTTATAAAAGCCAATGAACAGTAAAAAGTACTGTTCACCAGAGGACCCAAATTATAAAAATGTAATATTTTGATATATCTTTCTAATACGAAAGAGTGGACATAAGAAAAATACAAATCGGGCTTTATAAACTTTTTTACTTTATAAGTGTTGTTTTACAAATGCAATTAGATGGTGATGTAGCTATATAGACTTGTATATGGTATTAGTTAATCAAAATGCTTAGTGCTTATACGACCTATGTTTAATTAGGTTGCATTCAGTCATTACCGTGACGCATTTTATGTTATTCTGTGATAATCATTAACTCAAGGTGAGTTCATAGCCCCACGTTTTACATTTTAATGATTTACAAGTTTTGAGGTGAGAAACATATGCATGTTTTACAATTGGACGCAAGTGGACATTTTACATTACGATAACATGTTTGCCTAAGTAGCGATAACCCGCTGAGCCCATTATCATGAACTATCAATTACTTGTTGTGAGCGCGAATGTTATAAATAGATCTATTTGGGATTAACATCCCCGTTCAGGTGAATCATGCTCACTGTGCTGGTTTTCTGGACAACAAACGTATACCATGTCGGACATAGGATGTTGCGGGTTAGAACATCATCACGGGCAATGTTGGCAATTTATATTGCAATTCATACATGTCGAGCTTTAGTGTCATGAGCTTAGGGAAATGTAATCACATTTTATGATGTTTGCATCTGTTTTGCGGTCCTACATTATACATTTTACAAACCTATGAATTCACCAACATTATTGTTGATGTTTTAAAGCAATGTTTTTAGGAGGTCAATAAGGCATGAGGTACAAGGGATACATTGGTGGTTATATTTTGAATGTCACATGTATAAAGATTTGGTTGCATTACATTTTGAGAAACATTTGTTATGGGCTAGAATCTTTGTAACTTGTATTTTGAACAAGTGAAGCTTCGAGCCTTTGTAACAAATACTTTGCTAAATCCAATGTATCGGTTTTAAATAACTTTTTGGTCTTTCTTATATATATATTGTGTTATTGATCTATGAAGTACCACCCTCATACCCATATTTCGTTGCGATCCATTTTGGGGGTGTTACATTTTTTCATAGAGTAAATTAATTATTTCTAGCATATCTACTATTAGTCTCATTGTACATTCGCCTGCAAATGAAAATCGCCTAAAGTGCCAATCTACTTGAGCTTATGAGTTTATAAACTTGATGACCTGCATTAGATAAGTAAATTTAATTTCAGCTAAAATGGACACTTTGAAACAAGCAGCTAATGTTAGCATTAAAACACAACTGGAGAAATTGATAGCGAGATGGCACCGCTGTCATAGGTTTCGAATGGTTTCGAAAAAGTAATGTGTGTACGACACGGATAATTGTTTTAACCACATTTTTTTTAAATTTCATTATTGACCCATTTGGTGAAATGGTTAGAGATTGTTGCTTTAGGGTAAATTAGCAGCTATCAGTTTGTAAAATTTAATATGCTAAATTAAACTGCCATTATTCCAATACATTTATTATTTGTGAACTTGGTTTAAAAATGCGCGCATCATTGCGTAAATTACACGCATAATTGAATTGCATTAAAATTTCGCATCATGGTGCCTAATGCAAGGCCATCCCATATTGTGTTCGCATTATACCGCAATTTATATAACACCCCCATTTTTACATATAGCAGCGGAAGCTAATCTGGGGTATTATTTCATAGTACAACAGTCATAATCATAGAAAATGACTTAAGGATCCTGAGGAGGATCTAGCTGATTATCCCACTGATAGAGATATTGAGGAGAGGAGCCCTCTATGAGACAAGGGGCTGGATGATGTGATGATGAGGACAGACGAGGACGATGATGAGGAGGAGAGGAGGAGCACCCGAGCTCTCTAGCCGAGCTTGTTCCCACCACCACTTAGTAGACATCGTACCTACAGCTAGGATATCCACCCAACTCCAGGCACCGTAAACCATTCCTCTCTGAGGAATGAGGTTGAGAGATTTCTTGCTATAACTTACACCACCACCATCTCCACTTACAGACTCCACCTATCATCACCCATTACCACAAGATCCATCACACTACTAACTGCGTCATCACCCCCCCACCGCCACCGCCCTTAACTAGAATCAACTCCACCACTACTATTAGCCCTAACTCAATCCTTTGGGAATATAGAGGGATGATGGCTCCTATGAAATCCTGCTGAGAGCCGATACACCATCTACTTCCCATCCACTACCATCGAGTACCCCACCATCAGGGACACCACCAGTTCTACCTATACCATTACCTACATCATCACCACCTTTGCTTTTACCCTTTACTGACTGTAGAGAAGGTGATTCCGAGGTTACATTATCGCCTCAGAAGAGGTTCTGTATTGCTCTAGGTCTGAGATATAAGGTCGGTGAGAGTTCATCTGCACCCACTGCTAGACCCTCTAGAGGTTTTAGAGCAGACTATGAATTTGTTGCTACTTTGGATGATGAGATTAGGAGAGACCCAGAGAGAGATGTTGGTCATAGGATTATAGACACTTGGGATGAGATGCTTGTGGGCATGCCAGGGGCACCAGTGAATGATGACACAGAGTTGGGTCGACGGATGACCAATTTATGTACACTACTTTGTCAGAACAAGACACTGATTAAGATTTTATTTTTTTTTATAGTGAGACTTGATGAGGCACAGTATGCAAGAGAGCAAGTGTTGAGCGGTCAGCTCAACTTACTACAGAGGGATAGATGCTCCCATGCTTACACTGCTTTACTCATGAATCGGAGAGGCCAAACTTTCCCGTGAGGCCTGAGGACGGTCGATGGATGCTAGTGACATAGCCTGTTCTGAGGTGAGGGCACTGTGGACTACATTGCTAGCACAGTAGATGGAGATTGTAGGGTTGCGGGCAGCAGACCACACCCGATAGGCACAGCTTGTGGAGACACTAACACTATTGAGGACACTACAGACATAGGTGACAGAGCTCCAGAGTCAGCAGGGACCCGCTAGAGGTCTAGCACAGCCCGAGATACCGGAGGAGGCCGGTAGTAGCTCTTAGATTTGTTATGTTGTAGCTATGTTGTATAGCCTACTAAGTGTTACGGGTAACTCCCGCGTAGTTAAGTATTAGGTGTTTTATATTTCCTTTTGTAACCTAATTGGTAAGAGACCAATTTTATTGTAACCAAATATAGAACATGTATGGTTTTTCCAGATTATGATATGGAAATGGAAGGATAATGGTCATGTCCCTTTAATCAATTTATTAATGAAAAATCAATGTCGATTTAGCTACCACCATTATTAATTTAATTCAGTATATAATTATCGCTGTCGATGTGATCTCACTTTTAATTATTGTGTATATGTCCATGTCATATGTTGATGATGATTATGAAATCTAACAATAATTAATTATATTTTCTTGTGATTTGAAGAAAATGGCACCAAAACGAACCACAAGATCAACACCAGCCACAACAGCCACCACCACTACCACTGTGACTGATGCCCAACTTAAGGCACTGATCGACCAAGGCGTTGCTAATGCACTAGCAGCACGTGACACTGGACAGATGCCATCAATGATGAAGAACTAATCATGATTCAGGCACGGGTGTAAGGAGACAAGCTCCTCCTGCTCGTGAGTGCACTTACCCAGACTTTTGAAATGCACAACCCTATACTTTAAGGGTACTGAAGGGAGTTGTCGAGTTGACCAGTGGTTTTGATAGAAATGGAAACTGTGTTACGTAAAATAAAAGAGTAACTGCTCTGTGGAAAACCAAATCAAGTTTGCCACTTGTACTCTTCTTGGAAGACACTCTAACGTAGTGGGAACCTCCCTACGTTAAGACTGTTGGTCGGACGGAGTGTGTTTGCTTGGTGTGGCTATGACTTGACAAAACACTGAAGAAGAAGAGAGACCGACAATACAGCTCCAAGGGGCGAGATTAGGAAGCTAGTAGGTTGAGATGTGGAATTTGATGGAGATAAAGGTAACGGATGTGGTAAGCTATAACCAAACTGTTTCAGGAACTGTCATTAATGTGTTTCTAGGATGAATACCTGAAGAGTCAACAAGAGGAGTGAGAAATATGTCGACATGATTCAACGCGGAAGAGTGAGCGAATGGCATCTAACCAAAGAATCAAGCAGGATGGAATTGAAATTTGGCAACTGAGCTGATGACAAGAAAATTTCCTGTACACACTTTGTGAACGATGGAAGTGAAAACAAAAGAAGCAGTGATAACCAACAACAAGCAACAGAACAACAGGCATACTCTTGGCAAAGGCTTATTCCCCAGGGTCTGGTGAGAAGAAACCTAACGGAAGGAACTAAACCCCATGTGCGAGCCAAAATGCGCGCGCTATCACACATGATGGTAATGTGCTACCATCATAAATGAGCACAAGTGCAACAAAGAAGATGGCCATCTGGCTTGTGACTGTAGGAGTATTGCAAATGCCAACACTGCTAACAACCAAAGGGGCGCGCGTAGGAAGTCAGAAACCTAACCCCCTTTGCTATTGAATGTGGAGCCTAGGTGCGCGCGCTTCAAGAGGGATTGTCCAAAGCTAAAAAACAACAACCGTGGTAACCAAGGTGGAAATGGCAATGCTCCAGCGAAAGTGTATGCGGTAGGCCATGCAGGGACAAACCCAGACTCAAACGTCGTTATGGGTACGTTCCTTCTAAACAACCGCTATGCTTCTGTCTTATTTGATACTGGTGCCGATAGAAGCTTTGTGTCTACTGCATTTAGCTCCCAAATTGATATCACACCATCTACCTTAGATCATTATTATGATGTTGAACTAGCTGACGGGAGAATAATTGGGTTAAACGCTATCATTCGGGGTTGTACATTAAATTTCTTAAATCACCCATTCAACATAGACTTAATGCCCGTAGAACTTGGTAGTCTCGACGTCATAATCGGTATGGATTGGTTGGCAAAGTACCAAGCTGTCATCGTTTGTGCCGAGAAAATCGTTCGTATTCCCTAGGGAAATGAAACGTTGATTGTTCGTGGTGACGGAAGCGACCGGGGAAACGAGACTCGTTTGAACATCATCTCATGCACTAAAATGCAGAAGTACATGCTAAAAGGATGTCCTATCTTTTTGGCACATGTTACTACAAAGGAGACTGAAGACAAGTCGGAGAAGAAGCGACTTGAGGACGTACCGATCGTTCAAAATTTTCCTGAAGTATTTCCTGAAGACTTGCCGGGTCTCCCTCCGACTCGACAAGTGGAATTCCAAATCGATTTGATACCTGGTGCTGCACCTGTAGCACGGGCACCTTATCGATTGGCCCCGTCCAAAATGAAAGAATTGTCAGACCAACTCCAAGAACTTTCTGACAAGGGCTTCATAAGACCCAGTTCCTCACCTTGGGGAGCTCCGGTCTTATTTGTCAAGAAGAAGGATGGATCGTTTTGAATGTGCATCGACTACCGAGAGCTGAACAAGCTAACGGTAAAGAATCGTTATCCACTCCTAAGGATCGACGATTTATTTGATCAACTACAAGGATCCAGTGTTTATTCTAAGATAGACTTGCGATCAGGTTATCACTAGCCTCGGGTACATAAAGAAGATATTCCAAAGACGACATTCAGAACTCGATATGGTCATTATGAGTTCCAAGTTATGCCATTTGGCTTGACGAACGCACCAGCGGTATTTATGGATCTCATGAACCGCGTGTGCAAGCCATTTTTGGATAAATTTGTGATCGTCTTTATCGACGATATTCTCATCTACTCCAAGAACAAGAAGGAACACGAAGAACATCTTAAGGCAATTCTGGAATTGCTTAAGAAAGAGGAGTTGTACGCTAAATTCTCTAAATGCGAATTTTGGCTTCCCAAGGTATAATTTCTCGGCCACGTGATTGATAGTCAAGGCATTCATGTGGATCCCGCCAAGATCGAATCCATAAAAGATTGGGCATCTCCTAAAACGCCAACGGAGATTCGGCAATTTTTAGGTCTTGCTGGGTATTACCGAAGATTCATCGAAGGATTTTTGAAGATCGCCAAGCCAATGACCAAGCTTACTCAGAAGAAGGTCAAGTTTGTTTGGGGCGACAAACAAGAAGCAGCGTTTCAACTGTTGAAGCAGAAGTTGTGTAGTGCACCAATTCTGGCTTTACCTGAAGGAAGCAAAGATTTTATCGTATACTGCGATGCTTCGATCAAAGGTTTGGGCGTTGTGTTGATGCAAAGAGAGAAGGTGATTGCTTATGCATCACGCCAATTGAAGATTCATGAGAAGAACTATACGACTCATGATTTGGAACTTGGTAGCAATATCCTTGTGATAAAAAATATTGGAACACTATCTGTATGGGAACTAAGTGCGATGGTTGTTTTTACAGATAATAAAGAGTTTACAACACATTCTTGATCAAAAGGAGCTGAACATGAGACAACATCGTTGGTTAGAGTTGCTCAGCGATTATGATTGTGAAATACGTTACCACCCGAGGAAAGCAAACATAGTGGCCGATGCCTTAAGCCATAAAGAACGGAATAAGCCAATACGGGTTCGAGCCTTCGTCATGACTATTGGTTTCAATATCCCCAAACAAATTTTAGATGCTCAGAGTGAGGCACGGAAACCAGAGAAGATCAAGAACAAATATGTTGGAGGTATGTTGATTGAAAATTCAAAGGATCCGGAGAAACTTAGAACGGAAAAGTTGGAACCCCGCGAGGATGGAACTCTATGCTTAAATGGCAGGAGTTGGTTACCATGTTAAGGCCGACTGAGGACGGTAATCAGCAACAGTCCCACAAGTCAAAATACTCTATCTATCCGGGTTCTGACAAGATGTATCAGGACATGAAGAAGCTATATTGGTGGCCCAATATGAAGGCCGACATCGCCACCTATGTTAGAAAATGTTTGACGTGTGCTAAGGTCAAGGATGAACACTAAAAACCATCGGGTTTGTTGGTACAACCCGAGATACCTCAATGGAAGTGGGATAATATCACAATGGATTTTATCACGAAGCTTCCTAAGTCGTCACAAGGTTATGACACCATTTGGGTGATTGTTGACCGACTTACTAAATCCGCAATCTTCGTACCCATGAAGGAAACCGATCCCATGGAAAAATTGACAAGAATGTACCTGAAAGAGGTAGACACGAGGCATGGGATACCTATCTCAATCATTTGTGATCGCGACTATAACACCCCCATTTTGACATATATAGCAGCGAAAGCTAATCTGGGGTATTATTTCATAGTACAACAGTCATAATCATTGAAAACGAATCGTAAAGAGACGTTTTTGGAAAATTTAGTTATCATTAATTTATTCATCAGAGTTTTTAGAAAAGAGGTCCCAAAATCTACATGAAAACATAAAGTTTGAATGATAACAGTTTAGCCATCTTCAAGTCCGTGCCACTCCGTGCCATAAGTTGCTTAATTACCTGAGATAAACATGCTAAAAAGGTCAACACAAAGGTTGAGTGAAATTCATAGGTTTATGGTAAACAGTTTGAATACAAGTTCAATAGTGGGTTACGTTGTTATACACCCATAAGTGTAATAATTGCAATGAGTATAATTATTATAGAAAACAGTATTATTGCCCTAAGCTCATGCACCGAGACCTTGAGATAATCAATAATCACAATAAGTTGCCCCAATGGGTGCCTTTGCCAAACACCCGCATAGTGTTTCAAATGAAGTGCGTTTGGTTACCAGAAAGTATAGGTACACCAACGGGGAAGCTCAGTCCCAAATAGATCTATTCACAGCATTCGCGCTTACTCCGAAAAGTAATTAACGGTTCATGATAGTGGGGTCTTAATGGCAAAAGTAAGGACTTAGGCAATAATATATCAGGATAGCATACAGTTGAAAAAATACTCGTATTCATGGTTTATAGCATGTATCCCCCTCGCGGGTTTATGAAAACATTAGAAGATTTAAAATGCGAGGCTATGAACTCACCTTAACAGGGGAAATCTGATTGATGGCAAAAGTATATCAAGTGAAAGTAACGGCTTCGTCACGCAACCTGGGGTAATATGTCAAGTCTTAGTGTGATGGTTTATGTTTCAAAACTTTATAAAGTTTAACGTATTACTTTGATTTATTAATTTATGGAAATATTGTATCACTGTTCGGGCTATCATAATCCAGAGGCCATGTAGTATCGTTTGAGGAGTCAGGGCACTTTAAATCGTAAACCCAGCAAACTCGTCAAAACAAATACTCAAATGGAACCCCTCACATGAAATTCCCTAGTAACGTGATACGATAAGATTTTAAGTTTCTTCAAAAGTTAGTCGATGATAAGTTACGTTAATTATATAACGTAATTGTTTTATAATGCGTCGATCGTTGATTAATAGATTAAAAGGGATAAAAAAATGTATCGGGTTTTATATATACAATCAATCTTATAATATTAATATTACAATTTTTTTATTTATATAAAATCTGTTATATTTTAAGGTTTAGTATTTGTGCATTGAGTATGTACCTTGTGCTTACGTATCGGTGGTAAGATTATTTGAATGATTTGGAGGGAAAATGAGTTAGTTTGAATTCGTGCTTCATGGATTTGTACATTGAGCTTAAATGAGTTATACATTGACTTGGAGGAAAATTATATTTCATATGTAGTGCATTGTACACTTGTACACATGTTTGAAGGCTTGCACATTCATTTTATATGTATACATTACATATAATTAGGGTTTTGATATAAACGTTTAACGTTTAAAGTCTGTTTTGATATAACGTTGTAAATGGTACGTTAAATGGATATGTTTGTAAAATCTGATATTAAGTAATAGACTTGACCATATTAGGATGATTTACCATGATATAAACATAGATAGAATTGCATTGTGTGAGCTCGTTTACTTTAGACATGCAAAGTTGACGTTGCATAATGAGTATAAGCAAAAATTTCCCTGTAGTTGCTTCGTCGCGCGCTGGTATATATAATAGATGGATATTACAGTGAATCTAATTTAATAGATGGATAATTACATTGATGAAAATTACGGGTTGTTATAAGAATATCTCAAAATCTATCTTGGTGTGTGATAAATACTTATTCTACAATTGGTATCAGTTGCCATGGGATGATTATGTGCATTTTTACCTTGACAAAAATCGAATATTTTTTTTAGGCGTTGTGTACAAAAAATCAAAAGGTCCATATTTTAGTATTAAAAATGTTAAAGTTCTGGTTTTTATGATACATCTAGCCTAGAAATACTTAGTTGTGCAAAAAGTTTCAAGAAAAAATGTCAAAATTATGTTTTTAAGTGTTTTTTGAGTTAACACTCGTTGGATTTTTTTTCTTCAGTTATGTGATTTGACTGTGTTCATACAAGCGATTTAACCATATCAGGTGATTTGAGTAGAAATATCAGGCGATTTTTGAACGGATAGAGGCCATCAGAATCTTCATAGCAAATGTCGCCCACAAGAATATGACCGTCCACAAAATAGACGTCAAGACTGTATTTTTGAACGGTGTGCTAAGGGAAGAGGTCTATGTAAGTCAGCCTGAGGGGTTTGTAGATCAAGATCATCCCAACTATGTGTACAGACTGAAGAAGGCTCTTTATGGGTTAAAACAGGCTCCACGCGCTTGGTATGATCTGCTGTCAAAGTTTCTACTCTCCTAGAAATTCTTAAAGGGAGTTGTCGATCCAACATTGTTCACGCGGAAAGAAGGAAATGATATCATACTTGTATAAATTTATGTAGACGATATCATTTTTGCTTCTACTAATCCTGAACTATGTGACATTTTTGCAAACATAATGAGTTCAAAATTTGAGATGTCGACGATAGGAAAAATGTCTTTCTTTCTCGGATTATAAATTTCTCAAAATCCCAGAGGCATCTTTATTAATCAATCCAAATATGCTCTTGAAATGATTAAGAAATATGGAATGTAATCTGGTGAACCTGTCGATACTCTAATAGTGGAGAGAACCAAACTTGATGAACATTCATAAGGGATACCAGTTGACCATACTCATTATCGCAGTATGGTCGACACCCTAATGTATCTTACATCTAGCAGACCTGACCTATATTTGTTGTCTGCATGTGTGCCCGGTATCAGGCAAGGCCTACCAAAAAGCACCTAACTATAGTTAAACGGGTCTTTTAGTATCTTAAAGGAACCATTAACATGGGACTTTGGTATCCGAAGGACACCGACATTGAATTAACAACATACGAAGATGCAGATCATGCAAGATGTCAAGACACTAGAAGAAGTACCTCTGGCAGTGGATAGTTCTTAGGAGACAAGTTAGTCAGTTAGTCATCAAAGAAGCAAAAGAACACTGCTATCTTAACTAAAGAGGCAGAATACATATCCTTATCTGGATGTTGTGCATAAATCTTATGGATGAGATCACAACTGACAGACTATGGACTTGAATTCAATAAAATTCCTCTGTATTGTGATAACAAAAGTGCTATCGCGCTATGCTGCAACAATGTCCAGCACTCCAGATCTAAGCACATTGACGTCGGATACCATTTCATAAAAGAGCAGGCGGAAAACGATGTGGTTGAGCTGTATTTTGTAAAGATGGAATATCAACTTGCAGACATATTCACCAAAGCATTAGCCAGGGAGCTTTTTTAATTTCTTATCAATCGACTTGGAATGCAAAGTATGAGTCCCGAAACACTAAAATGTCTTGTAGAATTAAAGGAAAAGTATTTCAGTAAACTCTTCATGTATTCTATGTATACATTTAATCCAAAAATCCAAAAAGATTTTCCATTTTTAAAAAGATTTTAAAAATAAAATCCGTCCACTCAAACAAAGACAACAACTCCTTAAATAGAACATGGGTCTTTGTTCGAGGGGGAGAAAGTGCTATCAAATAATCTTTTAAAACTTTCTTTCAAATAAGTCTCAGAATTAACAAAAAAAGTTTTAACATGACGGACGATAATTTGAAGGGGAGTTAATTTATTTTATCTCCAAGGGCATAAGATGTCATTTGTTATGAACTTTAGGGACTTAAATGTAACTTGTGGCTTAGTGTGTTTAGGCTATAAACTACAAGGAGCTAGGATGTCATTTCCCATAGTGTTATAAGCCTTAGGAAAGTTACTAAACCAAGTGCAAAGTGATTCAAACCCCAGGGACTAGTTTTGCCAAAAGACAAAACCTTCAAAATAACAAACTAAGTGGAGCGGTTTTAGTTTTTAGTTATCAAAAACTTACAATTTTTTTTATCTCGCTCTCTCTTAAACCGCGTCCAAGCCAAGAACAAGAAATCAAAGTTAGTTTTCAATCAAAAGGTAAAGCTACAAACATGTTCACAATCACCTAAACACCATAGATATCAAAGGAATAATCTTGTTTTGCCTTCTATCAATCAAAATCGACTAAATACGTTTTAGGGTTCATAAAATTAAAAGTGTGATTGAGGGCAATTAACCATGGGGTTATTGATCCCTTAGGTGTACTTAAATGAGTGCTAATCCAATTTTGCAAGAGACGAATCCATGTGTATTCTATGATTGATTTTCTATGCATTTTGTGCGAAAATCGTATAGAGTGTTCTTAAGTTTGTAAGTATATAAGTTATGATGTTCTTGTAATCTGTTGATGCCTTAGAAACTCTTGTTTACATTTTGAAAACACAAAATCAAATAGTTTGATCATTGTAAGTCGCGGTATGAGTTTAAGGATATGGGTTTGAGTGTTTTAACACTCAAACATAGTGCATAGAACACTTAGTCTACCATTCATTTAACCAAAAGGCAAAACAAGGATTTTATTTGTAGTCTAATTTGATCCAGATATATAAATAAGTTGTATGTAGTATCTATCCTAGACTCTAGTCTATTGCCCAAGTAACGATTAGGTTATAGTGCTTTATTTATAATCTTAGATCCAGTTAAAAGATAGATGAAAACATAATTGAGACATAAACGGGTATGAAGTAAGAAACATAATTAACATGCAACGAAAGAGTAAACAATCGACATAAACAAATCAAAACATCAAATTATCATAAACATGGCTAATATCTATAGGTATTAGCCCATAGTCATCGTAATAATACGCAATATAATAGACGAATGATTAAAGTAAAGAAAATGTTGCGCTAACCGAACGCTTTTAGCGGAGTATAAAGATTACAAGAGTTTTCCTATTGAATTGATGCACTTACAGGACCTTCTTGGCTTCTAAAATCGTCTGAGAATCGTACTTGGTGGTTAAAAGCTTCTATTGCATGTTTAAAACCGAATGTTAGGGTTTTCTATTTATAGGCTCTAAAATCATGTTGATACGCCGTATTGGAGGGATCCGATATGGCGTATTGGGTTATTTAACGTAGGCTCCACGATTATAATATTCTAGAATAATCTTCAACCGCCACTTAATACGACATATAGATGCTCATGGATATGGCATATTAAAGGTAAAACGTGCTTGTTATTACAGTTGACCAAGGTTTTATATACGGCGTATCTGCTGATGTGGATACGGCGTATTCTTCAAAGTCAGGCAATGGTCTTGAATTCATCTAAGTCTTGAGATACGGAGTATTTGTCTAGAATGATACATCGTATTCTTCATATTTAGTAGACTTTCTTGAACTTCTTCATTTATGCTCTAAAACACGTTCTTTTCTCCATCTTTTGCCAATTGCTTAATAATAACTAAAATTCATAAAGATAAGAAATTAAGTATCAAATCTTATATAAAATAATATAAAACGAGCAATATAGATGGGATAAAAGATGCCAATAACTAGACGTTATTTTATGTCATCATTCCCGAAGCAAGTTTACCTAATCTTCCTCACTATAGGATGAGCCCAAAAGAGTCCGAAATTTTGCGTCAGAAGATAGAAGAACTGTTGAAGAAAGGCCACATTCAAGAAAGCATTAGTCCTTGTGCGGTTTCGGCACTTCTTACACCAAAGAAGGATGGCAGTTGGAGGATGTACGTTGATAGTCGAGCCATCAACAAAATCACGGTAAGGTATCGTTTTCCTATTCCGCGTCTTGATGACTTATTGGATCAATTATCAGGGGCTAGATTATTTTCTAAAATTGATTTAAGGAGTGGCTACCATTAAATTCGGATTAAACTGGCTGATGAATGGAAGACCGCTTTCAAGATAAAGGATGGGTTGTATGAGTGGCTTGTTATGTCATTTGGATTGTCTAATGCTACTAGTACTTTTATGCGCTTAATGACTCAAGTTCTTAGGCCATTTATGGGTAACTTTGTGGTAGTGTATTGTTAGGAATCTAGAAAAGTATCGGTCACTTCTAGTATTTACGTTATTAGTTCCTAGTTCACGCAATGTATTATTTAGTAATCTAACCAGGCTGACCCATGGACTATCCATGGGCATCTGGCCAAACTCTTGTATAAATACCCTCTCCACACATGGAAAGGGTGTTGGTTTTCTCATATATTTCATTTAAATTGGTTCATTTTTCTCTTGAAAGCATTCGAACCTTGCTCTCTCTTGAATTATTACCCACTATTTGTCAATTATTTGCAGCGGAAGCTAATCTATGGTATTATTTTATAGTACAACAGTCATAATCATAAAAAATGACTCGTAAGAGACATTTTTGTAAAATTTTAGTTATTCTTTCTATTTATTTCATCAGAGTTTTACAAGAGAGAGATCCCAAAAATCTAGAAACATAAACGTTGAATGATAACAGTTTAGCCATTACCTTCAGTCATGCCACTTGTGCATAAGATGCTTTGTTTGCCTGAGGATAAAACATGTAAAAAGTTAACACAAAGTGGGGTGAAAATTCTTAGGTTTATGTTAAAAGTTTGAATACAAGTTCAATAGTGGGTTACGTTGTTATACACCCATAAGTGTAATAATTGCAATGAGTTACAATATTTCAGAAAATTAGATAGAGTAGCTTATATGGCTCCTAAGCTCATGACATCGAGACCTTAAGATAATCAATAATCACAAGAAGTTGCCCCAACGGGTGCCTTTGTCAAACACTCGCATAGTGATTCAAATGAAGTGCGTTTGGTTACCAGAAAGTATAGGTACACCAATGGGGGTGTTCAGTCCTAAATAGATCTATTTACAGCATTCGCGCTTACTCTGAAAAGTAATTAACGGTTCATGATAGTGGGGTCTTAATGGAAAAAGTAAGGACATAGGCAATAATGCATCAGAATAGCATACAGTTGGAAAAATACGTGTATTCATGATTTATAGCATGTATCCCCCTCGTGGGTTTATGAAACATTTCAAAGATTTAAAATGCGAGGCTATGAACTCACCTTGTTAGGTTTATTGAATTAATGATTACAAAACTACATGTGCTTAAATGAAGACGAATGAAACAATAAGGGCTTAATATGATACTTTGGT
>BQNB010078000.1:3213-30675 GCA_026074375.1 Tanacetum coccineum
ATTTTTTCTTTAATGTATCATTAATGCACTCGGTCCATCGAAATGCGTTTCTAGTCCTATCGTTTTAATGACATCTTCGTTTTAATTTACTTTTTAACTATATTATATTACGGTTAAAAAAAAATTGTGCACCCGATCATATTTGGTCCTGGCTCCGTCCCTGATCTTGCTTGAGATGAGCATATAAGCTAACGATTTTACCTGTTTCCGAATATAAAAAATTTCCCCCAACGGTCAAACCGAACTTTTAAAACAACAAAGTGAACCAGGAACCTTATCACATAGTGTGTACAAATCTATGATTCTTCTGTGTATTTGGGCAATGTGGTCCTGGTTTCCTACTGAATACCGCTTCATCACATGTGCTTGCTTACGTATTAGTCTCTTATTTTCCTTAAAATTGTTTTACACTCAAATATCTAGCAAACGATAAATCGTTAAACGAAAAAAAATACACCATCGCGACGAGTATTTTTTTATCTTTCTATAGAGGGGCACTTATATATACTTTTCGAGACGAACTTATTTCGAATATTTTTTTTTTCAATCACAGTCAGAAAAAATCTCATGGGATTTTTTGAATTCACATGAGATTGTGATACAAATCTCATGTGATTTTTTCATACGTGATTGAAAAAAAAACGGAAAAAAAGTTCGTCGAAAGTATCGCAACGAGTAATTTTTACTTTCCCTATAGAGGGGCACTTATATCTATATTATTTCGAAGAAACTCATTTTTTGCGATTTTTTTTCAATCACGTCTGAAAAAATCAATAGATTTTGTGATCACAAATCACATGTGAATTTTATGAAATACACATGAGATTGTGATACAAATCTCATGTGATTTTTTCAAGACGTGATTTTTTCAGATGTGATTTTTCGACGAACTCTTTTTTCGAATTATTTTTTTTCAATCACGTCTTAAAAATCAAACATGAAAATAGTATTCACAAATCACATGTCGATTTTTGTGAAAACACATAGAATTGAGGATACAAATCTCATGTGATTTTTTCAGACGTTGATTGAAAAAAATCATTAAAAAACGTTGGGGGAGAGGGGGGGGGGGGGGGGGGGGGGGGGTTTTGTTTTTGGTGGGGGGAGGGGGGGGGGGGGGGGGTTTTGGGGGGGGGGGGCGTCGAAAGTATACAAACAGTATTTTTTTATCGTTCTATAAGGCACTTCTATATACTTTCGACGAACTCATTTTTTTCCGGAATTTTTTTTTCCATCACGTCTGAAAAAATCACATTAAGAATTTGTATCACAATTCATGTGTTTTCAAAAATCCCATGAGAATTTTTTTCTGAAGTATTGAAAAAAAAAATTCGAAAAAAGTTCGTCGAAAGTAAATATAGAAGTGCCCCTCTATAGAAAGAGATTTAATTCTCGTCGCGATGGTTATGTTTCCGTTTGCCGTACCGATTAACGGTTTGTGAGATATTAATTTTTTAAAAATAGGGTGAAAGTTGGGTTTTTTTATTAATTAAATAAGAATTAATCTAAACCATTAGATGAAAATAAAATGGATGGATAAGATGAAGCGGTTTGTTCTTTTTTTTGACCATGTTCCTTATGGAACTTTTCTTCAAGTATTAATGATAGTACAAAAATACTAAAAGGATATCAATACTACTACCCTTCTCAGAATTACTTCATAAAGTTTGTTCAAGTGAGTTAACTTTTTCAAAATATGGAGTAACTCACAAACACATGTCCCTAATCAAATACTAGTACAATTTTATTACTTTACTCTACATCCTATAGAGCGTTGCACAGTATTATACATATACTTAAAGAAAAAGTAATACGACGTTGTATAACTATGGGTTGCTACAGTAGCCTTTTTTTGGGCTCCCAACTTTGGGCCGGCCCATTTGATTTTTTTTTTTTAATTAGGCAATCTTGGAGTTTGCAGGACCACACATTCATCAAGGGATTTGTATAATGGGGGCTGATTCTTGAACTAAGGATAATGCAATGGATCAAAAAGGAAGAAAAACGATTATCGATAAGTTAAAAGTAGTAAAACGTGAAAAATACGGAGTATGAAGTTGTCTTTTCCTGTTAATAAAGTGAGTAAAATTGCCTAAAAAAATGCACAACAGAGACTATAAAATTTTACGAGTCGAAAATTGTAAAATGCAAATAATACAGAACGAAAAAACATAAAAAAACTGTCTTGTCCTGTCAATACATCAAGTATTAATGATGGTACAAAAATACTAAAAGGATATCAATAGTACTACCCTTCTCAGAATTACTTCACCATAAAGTTTGTTCAAGTGAGTTAACTTTTTCAAAAGAGTAATGCCACAACCACATAATATTTACAAAAAACTTTCCACAAAATGAGGTGTAACAATTTGATTTGACATGAAACAAAGACTTAGTGGAGGAATAAGGTATTGATTGGTCCAAATGTCTTGCCACATTATTATGTGGATGTTTTTTTGTAAAAATTATGTGGTTCTAGCAATTCTCTTTTCAAAATATGGAGCAACTCACAAACACATGTCCCTAATCAAATACTAGTACAATTTTATTACTTTTTTTACATCCTATAGAGCGTTGCACAGTATTCTACGTATATACATTTAGCATTACGGAAGCTGACAAAACCAATTGGACTTTACATTGGACTCCTTAAAGCCATAATCCAATAAGATAAATTGAGTCATTAACGTGTCCATGGATATTATAGAACAAGCAAAAGAACCCGCGCGTTGCGGCGGGGCTAATTTTTTCCCGAATAATTTTTTTTTACGTTTCGGGGGTTTTTTTTTTGGGCGATGCGTTATGGCGGGGCTAATTTTTAATATTTTCTTTTTTTGGGACGGTTTTGTAAATTTTTTTACGGGAATTTTTGTGTAAGAAAATCGTAAATAGTTAAAAGGCGAGGGTCCGTTTTGTATATTTTTTTTTACTTTGGGCAAGATTTTAGGCTATTTTTGGCTAATTTTCCCCCGGATATTTCCTTTTTTTGTACGATTCGGGAATTTTTTTTTGCGTTGGGACGGGTTAATTTTTTCCCGAATATTTTTTTTTTTGGGACGGTTCGATATCTTTTTATTTGGGCCGAAGGAAATGTAAAGAAAGTTTGTGAACGATAAAAATTTGACATTGTTTTTTTTGTAATTTTTACGGGATTTTTGTGTAAGAAAATCGTAATATTTTAAAAGTTGAAGGACCGTTTTGTATTTTTTTTTTACGTTGGGCCAGATTTTGGGCTAGTTTTTTTTTTTACTTTGGGCCAGATTTTGGGCCACATTTTATGCGAATTTTAGGCTAGTTTGTCGACAAATGTGTATATTAGTAATAATTTTTTTATATGGCTTATGTGTTGGGCCTCATGTTTAAAGTGTTTTTTTTTTTTGCTATATAGTTTTTTTTTAATATAATGGGTTGTACGTTTGTGACCATATCGATTATTTTAAAGTTATTAGGTATCGAAGATGTTTCCGCGGGTATTTTTTTTTATCTGAATAAATCGAAACTTTTGTAATATTTTTTTTCTTCCTACTTTATGCATACAAATTAAAAAAAAAACAAAATAATTTAAAAGAAAAAAAAAACCAAAATCGGGCTGACCCAAAATAGAAGCCCATTACTATAACAATGTGGCTCACTATCAAAACGACAGTGAATTTGTTACTCAATATGTAATACATTAATGATGGTTGGTTTGAACTCAAGAAAGTTAAATTAGCTATATAACTTATCATGACTTATGAGAAAAGTACATAGCAGCAAAGAATGTAAGATTATTTGATTATGGCCTAAACTACGATACAAAATTTTCTTTTTCTTCCACACGAATAGATGGAATAGTCGAAATTAATGAAAGACAATATTTTGCCAAAAGAACCTAGAAAATGATTGTTCTAAAATGAGGACACATGAAACAACTTTATGATTGTTGATTATGATTTTAATATAGACAGTTTTCGTCCATTACATTTGGGTCTGTCCTTTTTTTTAAAAAAAAATATCCATTTGTCGGAATGATAATATTGTTTAAAATAAAAGGTAGTAATTATTAGTTAGGTGTAGCATGTACTTCAAAAAAATTTATACAAATAACAAACAAATAAAAAATAATTATCAAGATGTCACATCACGTCAACCATCGGCTAACACTTTTTACTTTCTTTTCTTGCCCCAATTGTCCGGCCACCTATTGTTAGTGTATTTTAATGCTAGATAGTAGTTATGAAAAGAACAAAAAACCCTCTCAAATATAAAAAATCAACATAAATTAACCCTTGGTTTATTGAAATTTTTTTTTACACACAATACTTAATAATAAAGTAGCACCGCTGTAACGCGCGGGTTATTTTCCCTCTTGTTTATTTACTCTAGAGCGTTGCACAGTACCGATTTGTTTTGAGCCCAACAGTGGGCTTATTTTGTTATGGTCCGATTGTTCATTTTTCCGGCCCATTTAGTTTTTTTTTCTTCAAATGTTTCAACCATGAATCATATATATTATTTCATACATATATTACCTTAAATACGAAGTAAATACCACGCAAAACAATACATACCCTTACAATTAAACGCCAATTTATTTCTGTTAATATTAATGAAAAGTTTTCTATCTTTCAAACTAAAGATACAACGTCGTCAATAACAAAAAAGTTTAATAAACCCATCAAAAAAATATATAAATATAAAAAAATTGGTAACAAAAACAGATGCCCCCGTCGCAACGCACGGGTTAAATTCCGACTCGTTGCTACCTACAATATATTTTGAGATCCCTAGTTCCCTATTATATACACTTTTCATACTAGGGTAAAAGCCATAAAATACCCACTTACTTTTAAATTCGTCCTGACTTGACACACGTACAATTTTTCGTCTTACCTACACCAACGTACTTTCAAATATTGTTCCAATATCACCTATATAACCATAAAATGACTATATTACCATTGTCTTCCCTGTATCCACTCAAATCAAAATGAGTTGACTTTTTTTTAACTCATCTCCAAATTTAAAAAAAAATACAATTTAAAAAAAAAATTATTTTGTACTTTGTAAAATCTTAAATTTAAAAAAAAAACATTTTTCGTACTTTTTATATTTAAAAAAAAAAATTACGTTATTTTTTGTAAAATATTTAACTAAGGTTAAGAAAAAATAAAAAAGTAATAAAATTCGAAGTAAAATGTAAAAAAGTTATTTTTTCTTACCTTTTTTAAAAAATATTTTTTGTTAAATTTAAAATGTATGAAAAAAATTAAATTTATTTAAAAAATTAAGATTTTAAAAAGTACCCAAAATTTCTAAAAAAAATTGTAATTTTTTTTATTTTTTTACGAAAAATAACGTAGAAAAATATTTTTTTAAATATAAAAAGTATGAAAAAATATTTAAATTTATTTTAAAAAATTAAGATTTTAAAAAGTACGATTTTTTTTAATAATTTTATAAATTTTTTAACGAATAACAACGTAAATTTATTTATTTTAAACTTAAAAAGTACGCAATTTTTTTTTAAATTAAGATTTTTAAAAGTACGAATATATTTTTTTATTATTGTAAACAAAATAAAATCTATTACGTAATAATAAAATAAAAAAACATTTAAATAATTTTATGTACTATTTTTTAAAAGACAAGGGTAAGAGGAGTCATATTAGAGTTATAAAAGTGTCATATGGGTGATTTGTGAACATAATGAAAGTAACGTGTGTAAAATCCCTAAAATCAGAACAATTTGCAAAATTACCAAAATTGCCGCCTAAGGTCAGACAAATTAAAATAAAAGCAATGATAAAAATTCAATCAAGTGTTATAAATTAATAATAGTACATCAGTGACAGTATGAAATCTATATAAGATAAAATATCATAGTATATGCAAGAAAAATAATTAATTATTATATATATTTTTTGCCGAAATTATTATAAGTTAATTACTTATATTATACAATTAAAAAATAATATAAAAAATAGGGAAATTAAAAAAGATATTATTTAGGCAAAATTAAACTTGATTTTATCCCTAGAAATATCCAAAATCTCGGCATTTTATGTTTGTATATATCTTTTTATTACAAATTTTCATTTGTAAATATCTTAAAAACCATTTCCAAAACCCTAAACAATTAAAGTGGCGGCTCCATAATTTTTTCAAGGCAAGGAACGAATTTTCTAGGGTTTCTTGGAGTAAAAGTGACTAATAAAATTATTGGTTCATTGTGATAGAATCTTGATTCGATTTATGGTGTTTTTCTTTGAATTAGAAAATATCTAGCCGAACTCAATAATACATAAAATCATACCATAATTATTCCAGGTATTTTTAAAACTCAAACATTATATACATCTGATATGTTCATGAGAAAAAATTACCATGCACGTTATTTTGATTTATTAAGCTTAAACAAGATCTAAACCCTAAGATAATTGGCAATAAAAAGAATGGTATTCGGCTCTAAATAAATTTAATACATTCGATTTTAAAATTTTTATTTATGGCTTTGTATATATCATGTATGCACCAAAAATTTTAGAAAAATTACATATAAAAGGTTTAGATAATAATTGTAGTGAATTTCTAAGTTCTTTCCGATTTGAATTATGAAAGAAATTAATGAAAGATAAATTGAAAAAAAAACGGAAAAAAACAAATAAAAAAAAAAAAAAAAATTAGGGTTAGGGTTTTTATAATTTTATCCCAGGCATGCCCTGCTAATAATGTATAAAAAATTATGAAATTATTGGTGAAAAATTTTAATTAGGGTTTTTGTTCATTTAATAGTTATATACGCCGATTTGTGTTTTAAAAGTATAAGGGGGTGTTTTTTAAATTCTAAAACTTGTGGGGCTGATTTAATGTGCCATGTTAAATAAAATGTAAAGATTCTGTGAAAAATAAGTAAAGGGTATAAATTGCCAATTGAGAAAATGTTATGGTAAAACATGATTAAAGTATATATATAATAATATATAATTCGAAATGTATTTAAAACTGAGGGACTAACAGATGGTAAATAATGAAAAGTACAAGGTATGATCAGTAATTAAAGTAATAAGTATGAAAATACCATATTTGATATTATAAGGTCTAGTATTGCAAAAAGTTGTAATTAAAGATGATGTTTAATTAAATTAATAACAAAAAGGACTAATACGTAAATTATGTAAGATCAAGGAATTTGGATGTAAATACAGAAATAGAATCTGCAATTATAGAAACTTCTATTTATAGAAACCTGCAATTTTAGAAAGTCTATTATTTAGGAAAGTTTAATTATTGAACTATTATTAAAACAGAAGAATTATCATTTCTGAAAGTAATTAAGGAAAGTCTATGTTTAGAACTTACTATAATTTAGAAGCTGCTTATTTTTAGAAAGGTACCCAGAATAACAAGAATACTAATCATGAAAACAAATAATCATGAATATGTGATCATGGAACTTACAAAATCAAGGAATCATGCTAACAATAGAAAGTACTAAAAATGGAAAGTAACCCATAATCATGAACAATTAACTAATTTATTCCCATTAACATGAGAATCCGAATTAGCAGGAGTTAGCTTCCCTATCTTCTTATCACATCTCATTTCCGTTCCTGCTGGACATAAGGTGTACGGATATTCCCGTCCTTTCAGTAAGACATTCTTTCTTTTCATGATTCCAACCCCAAGAGAACTGCTATGCTTCCCCATTTTTATGTCTTTTGCCATGATCCTTTACATGTTTGATTCAAGACTAACTCTATTGCCCGAGCGATCTAAACTCAAGACCATGATTTACACGACTTACCAACTATCATTGAGAGGTACCATGACCGTGACACATGAGGCACCTGAGTCACGACTCTTTAGCGTTGATTGTGATTTCACGCGGGCGGTCCCTTTTCATGATTTACAGATTATATTTCATGTTTGGCAATTATTATTCCAGGGGCGTATGGATGGCATCCTAGTTTACATTTTACACGTTCATGGTGATTGTTGGTGTGTGCTCTACATCCCATCACATTGGAGCTGATGTCCCTCCCCCATATATTATAAGAGGTCACCCCTCTATTACATTTTAGAGGCAGGCCCCTCATATATGCATGGGGTTTAATCACGACATTATTATTATTGACATGTACATTTTAATTTTTATATAGCTCGTGGGCATTGCCTTAATATTTATGTTTATACTATCCATGATTATCCAAGACCTCGTTTGACTTCACGTTACCAAATTTTTACATTTTTATTTCCTATTTCCTTCATGACGTATTCTCCAGGTTTCCTCATGACACTCATGATCTTTTCGCTGCTTTATACTTATTATCCAGGATGCATACTTATTAATTACATTGTTATTATATCCGTTCACTGAGCGTTATGCTCAGCCGTATTCTTTCTCTTCCCTTATACGGCATGATATCTATAGGGAGATTGGGCTTAGAGAGTGTGTGCTTAGGAAGTGAACATTATAGGCTTCCCTTTCTTTTTATAGCAGAACTTTGATGTGTTATACTATCTTGGACACATGTATAGTCCTTTAGAACTTCTGTTAAACGTTATTCAAGTTGAACTCAAATCGTTGAGCCGAATGTTTGATTCCGGCATTCCACTTTGTTCTATATTAAATTTATGACTTTAAATGCCTTTCTATTATTCTTTGATAAGACACCATGATTATGACGTTTCAGCGGCCTACTCTCCGGAGCGGGTTTGGGTCCGTTACAATTATGGTAACAGAGCTCAGGCTTTCCAACGACCTGTAGGCCTCCTAAAACTTGACCTGTGAGGTTGGGTAGACATTAGGTTCCTTCAGAATTCAGACTCATCAGTGTTACTTCTGTCGCGTTTTAAACCTTTTAACCGAATAATTCATTAAACCCTTTGCAAATGTCAGATGGATGAACACTCGTACCGGATGGCAGAACTCCGCTGCAGCGTTCAGGCAGCCGAGATGCCCAGGCCCCACAGATCGCGAGCAGGTTCGCGAAGAATACCTCAGCTGGTGCGTCGGGTAGTAATCCTCCACCAGCCACTATTCATACTTGGCTTAGCGCTTCATAAACAGAAACCCCATCGTTTCGAGAAGGATAAGCCCCTGATGATGCTGAGAAATGGATCTCCCATATTGAGAAGATCTTCGACGTGATGGATTGTAATGATGTTTTTAAGACCAGATTGGCTGTGTATAAGTTCGAGGGTGACGCGTTGGCTTGGTGGAAGGCCTATAAGCAGGCCAAAGGAGGAGATGCGTGGGTCCTTACTTTGACTTGGGCCAGCTTTCAAAACTGTTCTTTCTCATTTTTTCCCCTCGAGCCGAGCAAGAGCGCTTGAATAGGGAGTACCATTCCATACCGCCAAAGGGCGGTGAAAATAGTACTGAGTACATGCAGCGTTTCCTCCGCTAGCTGGTTTCTTGGACAGGCGCGTTACGGCAGAAGAGGCGGCGAAGAACTTTTCGTTTGGTGTCATCATAAGTCAATCCTCGACCATTTTCATATGTATAACAGTTTACGGATGTTGTCAGGTTGCGGATGTTGCACGCAACCTTAGAAATCCTTACGTGACATGGGAATGATTATGAGAGGTCTGACCGTTCAGACAAGAGGCACAAGAGTGGAGACCGTTATCACCCGTACAGTCAACAGGGTAGTCACAGGAGTCACGGTCAGAGTGATGACCGACCGATATCCTAACAGGCAGGGAATCTGACAGAAAAGCGGTGGTATAACTAACCGTAATAACACTAACAACAACAGGAATTCTGGGTGCTGTGACGCGACAAATGAACAGAGGCCAGCAATCTATCGAACTACCAACTTGTGGTAAACATTTGAAATACATTTTTATTCTCATTTATGTCTCCGAAGTTTCATTGACTCAAGAACTATCATTGAAATGTGGGGGGGGGTGGGGTTGGGTTGGGAGCAGGTTTCCCAGCAGTCAGGGTAACCTCTGAGGGTTATACTCACCCTGTTTCAACACTATGTGGACTTCGACACCCAGAGAGTGTCGTCGAGCTGCTGACTTTGATTCCAAATGTGGCCAGGCTGTCATCTCAGCGGTACTGCAAAAAGAACACTGGTTCGTAGTTCGTCTGTGTCATGCTTGACAAAAGCCAAGACGCATCAGGCCGTGTCTTGTGCACCTTACTCAGGATCAGGCCGCCAATACTTCAGTTACCATCACTGATGCATTATTTATATTCGGGTACGTGCAATGTTTGTTTTATTTGATACGGGTGCGACACATTCTGTGATATCTACCAAGTTTGCTTCATGTTTTACTATGACACCTATATTTATGTATATCCACGCCCATGAAAGACTCCGCACGTATTACCCATGTATATAGAGATCTTCCTCTACAGTTCTGACGACAGGATTTCGTTCAGTTAATGCACTACCATTGATAATGTTAGAATTTGACATAATTCTGGGTATGGACTGGTTAGCAGCACACCGTGCTACGATTGACTGTCATTCCCTGTCGTGTTATATTCGGCGATATTCATGCTCCTGAATTTATTTATCATGGTTCCTTACCGGGAAAATCTATGAAGATCATTTCCGCTTTAAAAAGCACGTACCTTACTAATCGCTGGCTGTGAAGGTTTTACTGTCTACCATTCATGACACGACTTCTGAGTTTCTACTATTCATGATCATCCAATTGTTTCCAGAATTTTCAGGACGTATTTCCGGAGAACTTCCAGGATACCTCCTATTACGCGATGTTTGAGTTCAACATAGAGCTTATTCCCGGAGCTGAGCCAATCTCCAAAGCTCCTTAATCGCATGGCAACCGATTGATTTTAAAAGAATTTGAAGGATCAGTTACAAGAATTGTGGAGCGAGGTTTTATTCGCCCGGAGTGTATCGCCATGGTGGCAACGGTTTCTGATTGTCAAGAGAAGGACGGTAGCATGAATTATTGAATCGACTACCGTGAATTGAACAAGATCACTATTCGAATCGTTATCCCCTTCCACGTATCTGATGATTTAATTTGTGAATCAGCTTCAGGGCGCTAAACACTTTTCCAAGATGATTTACGATCAGAAGTTTACCATCAATTGCGATGTGAAAAGACAGACATTTCCAAGACTGCATTTTCGCACACGTATTTGGTCAATTATGAATTCTTGGTTATGCCTTTTGGTCTCACGAATGCTCCCAGCTGGTAATTATGGACATGATGAACCGAGGTTTTTCATGAATTCTTGGACAAGTTCGTCATCGTTGTTCATTGATGATATTCCCTCGTCATCTCTAAGTCTAAAGAAGAACCACTAGGCGAATCACCGCACTGTACTACAGATTTACGACATGAGAAATTATAAGCCAAGTATTCCAAGTGCGAATTTTGGTTTTAGTAAGGTGCATTTCTGGGTTCACATTGTTTCAGCCGAATGAATCACTATGGATCCGGCGAAGGATGAAGCAACACCAAATGGCCAAGACCGACGTCTGTGACCGAAGTACCGGAGTTATTCCATTAGATTCGCAGGTTATACCGCAGAATCGTAGCAGGGTTTCTCGCGAATTAGCCTTACCCTTAACTAAGCTTAAGCGAAGGGCGAGAAGGTTTTGTATGGAACGAAGATCGAGAAAAGAGCTTTGAAGAAAATAAGCAGCGTTTTGGTTTCGCGCCTATTCTTAACTCTCCCATTCTGGTTCAGTTGGATTTCAGATTTACAGTGATCCTTCTAAGAAAGGTCTTGGTTGTGTAACCAGCAGCATGGAAAGTGATTGCTATGCCTTACGACAACTAAGCCCTATGAGGTTAACTATCCACTCATGATCTAGATGTTAGCAGCCGATGTCTTCGCTCTCAAAATTTGGAGACATTATCTTATGGCGAGTCGTTTAGAACTAATACCGATCATAAGAGTCTTAATACAATTTCCACCAGCGAGAATTAAATATGAGACCAAAGGCGTTGGTTGGAGTTATTGAAGGATTATGACACCAACATTCATTACCATCCGATAAAGGGCAATGTGGTGGCTGATGCTTTGAGAAGGAAGTTGGGTATGATAGCTGGTATCAAAGTTGGAAGAAGAGAATATTCGTAGACCTCTAGGAGCGTTTGGATATCGATTATGTTTTCGTGGACAGAATGTTTTCTGGGATAGTCTGAGGTTGAGCTAACCTAATTTCACAGATCAAGACATCTCAGAAGGATGACGGAGAAAATAAGGAGGCGATTATTCAGAAATTTGATCAGCAGACCGAGTTTCCTCATTGAAGACGAAGGCATTTTTTGTGTGCAGGGACTAAATATGCGTACCAGAGGATCCTACACTTCGAGAAGGCCTTGATGACTACGGCTCATAGTTTCTCCATTTTCGATTCAATCCAGTTCGACTAAGATAGTATCACGATCTCAAGCACACTTATGGTGAGTTGTATGAAGCGCGATGTGCTACGTTTGTGCAAAAGTGTTTAACATGTCAGCAGTTAGATTGAACACCAACGTGCAAAATGGACTAGATGCAACCGTTAGAGATTCCTGATTTTGGAAGTGGCACAAAATAATCCCATGGATTTTGTTTTACCGGATTTACCACGGAACTCAGAGTGAAGCACGATGCTATCTGGGTTGTTGTAGATCGTTTGACTAAATCGACACATTTTCTTCCTAACCGTAATGATTACCCCGTTGTAAAATAGCAGAAATGGTACAACAAAAATTATACGATTACAGGTACTCCCAACAGCGCTCCAGGTCCAGATAAGATCCGACTGTTTCATGTTACTGTTTCTGGAAAGTTTTCAGAAAGCTTGGGGAACCAGGCTATAAAGTTTAGTACAACTTTCATCCAGAGACCGACGGACAGTACGGCGCGTACGATTCCAATACATTAGAGATATGTTACGTTCATGTGACTTTAAATGGGCAGGAAAATTGGATGACAATATAATGTCTTAGTGTGTGAGTATTGCCTCAATAATCATTGGTCATGCAAGGCATAAAATGCGCTCCCTATTGAAATGTTGTATGGTAGGGAAAATGTCGTGCTCATATTTGTTGGGATCAGGTGGGGGGAAAGTATTCTTGAGGGTCCGAGAGATGATTGAGGTGACAAAAAAAAAAAAAGAAAAAAAAAAAAAAAAAAAAAAAAAAAAAAAAAAAAAAAAAAAAAAAAAAAAAAAAAAAACTAATGAAAAGGTCGCCGTCGCCAGGGAAAAGCTTAAGGAAGCTCAGACTCGTCAGAAGAGTTACGCCGATAGGCATCGCAGAGCATTAGAGTTCCAGCCGGGTGAGCATGTTTTCTTGAAAGTATCACCTACACGTGGAGTCAGGCGTTTTGGTACAAGGGCAAGCTTAGTCCTCGTTTCATAGGACCGTTTGAGATTCTAGATCGCGTTGTGAGGTTTCCTATCGTTTGCGATACCTCCCTCAGCTATCTCAAGTCATAACGTTTTTCAGGTAATCATTACTCAGAAGGTTTACAGTATCATCCTCTTTACGTTATCTTTATCCATTCGAATCAATCCGTGAGGACTTATCTTATACGGAAGAGCCTGAGTCAATTCAAGACCGTCATACAGAAGTCCATGAGGAACAAGACGATTCCATTTGTCAAAATTCTTTGGGAATAATCATCCCGAGCGGGAAGCCCACTTAGGGAGACCGAGGAGGTCTATACGGACTTCTTAACCTCAATTTTCTTCCATGATCAGGTATGTCCTATTCATTGTATCATGTATCTAATTCGATGGACGAATTATTCTTATTGAGGGGAAGAAGTTGTAAAACCCTAAAATCAGAACAAGTGCAAAATTACCAAAATGCCCCTAATGTCAGAAAATTAAATAAAAGCATGAATAAAAATTCAATCAAGTGTTATAAATTATAAAGTACATCATGTGACAAGTATGAAATTTATATACATTAAAAAATCATTATATTATGCAAGACAAATAATTATTTATATATCTATGTATATTGCCGAAATTATAATAGAGTTAATTCTTTAAATTATACATTAAAATATAAAATAAAATAGGGAAATTATAAAATATTTTTAGGCAAAATTAAATCTGATTTTATCCCTTAGAAATACCCAAAATCTCGGCATTTTATGTTGTATATCTTTTTATATACAATTTTCATTTGTAAATATCTTAAAAACCATTTCCAAAACCCTAAACAATTAAAGTGGCGGCTCCAATTTTTTTTCAAGGCAAGGAACGATTTTTCCTAGGGTTTTTGGGAGTACATATGGAGCAAAGAAAATTATATCAATGGTTTTGAAGCCTGATCGATTTATGTGTTCTTTTGAATTCGAAATAAACTAGCCGAACTCAATTATTCATAAAAATCAACCATAATTATCCAAGTATTTTTTTATAACTCAATTTACATATATACATCTGATATGTTTCATGACAAAAATTAACCATGCACGTTTATTTGATTTTATTAAGCTAAACATGATCTAAACCCTAAATAATAGCAAGAATTTGTATTCGGCTCTAAATAAATTTATACTTTCGATTTTATAATTTTATGACTTGTATATAAACATGTATGAACCAGATAAATTGTTAGAGAAAGATGTAAAAGAAGGTTTAGATAATTATAGTGGAATTATAATTCTTGCCGAAATTTAATTATGAAAGAAATGAAAGAAATAAATTGGAAAACAAATTAGGTTAGGGTTTTTAAATTGTTTTCCCGAGGTCTAATTCATGCTAATAATGTATAAAAAATTTAAAAAGGAAATTATTGGGGGAAATTTTATTAGGTTTTGGTGCATTTATTGTTACCCGATTTGTGTTTTAAAAGTATAAGGGGGAGTTATTTAAATTCTGAAACTTCGGGGCTGAATTAAGGCATTTATAATATAATGTATAGATTCTTTTAAAAATAAGTAAAAGGGTATAAATTGTCATTTGATAATTGTTATGTTAAACATGAATAATTATTTATAAAATATATATATAATTCGAATTGTATTTAAAACTAGGTACTAAAAAGTGAAAATTATAAAAACACATAGGTATGATCATAATGAAAGTATTAATAAGAAAATACCATATTGATATTATAAGGGCTTGTTTTGCAAAAAATGGATAATTAAAGATTATGTTTAATTAAATTAATAACTAAAAGACTAATTTACGTAAATTATGTAAGATCAATGATTGTGTGATGGTAAATACAGAAATAGAAACCTGCTATTTATAGAAACCTGCTATTTATAGAAACCTGCTATTTTTAGAAAGTCTATTTTTGGGAAGTTTAATTATGGAAACTTATTAAATCAGGAAAGTTATCATTTATGGAAAGTTAATTAAGGAAAGTCTATGTTTGGAAACTTACTATAATTAGAAGCTGCTATTTTTGGAAAGTACCCAATATAACAAGAATACTAATCATGAAACATATTAATCATGGAATATGTTAATCATGGAACGTACTAATCAAGGAATCATGCTAAAAATAGAAAGTTACTAAAAATGGAAAGTAACCTTAATCATGAACAAGTAACTTATATATGTCCTTTAACATGTAGATCGCATTAAGCAGGAGTAGCTTCCATCCCTTATCCTTCTCTTTCCATTACTGCTGGACATAAGGTACGGATATTCCGTCCTTTCAGTAAGGACATTCTTTCTTTTCATGATTCATCCCAAACTCAGCTATGTCTCCCCATTTTTTATGTCTTTTCCATGATCCTAAACATGTTTGAATTATAAGACTTATTCTAATGCCCGAGCTATATTACGCAAGACCATGATTAACACGACTTACAACTAGTCATGGAGGTACCATGACCTGAACACATTGGGCACCTGTTGTCACGACTACTCTTTCGCGTTAAGAGTGATTCACGCGGCGTCCCTCTTTTCATGTTACCAGATTATATTTCATTTTTGTGCAATTATTACCAGGGCGAATGGTGGTGCATCCTAGTTAACAGTGATACACGTTCAGGTGATTGGTTGGTCTGTGTGCACTATATCTCACACATTGGAGCTGAACCCTCCACCCATATTATGTAATAAAGAGGTCACCCCACCTAATTACATGACGAGGCAGCCCTCTATATAAGGCATGTATTCACGACAAAATATTTATACATGTACGTTTAATATGAGCTCGTGTCAGTCCTATTATTTATGATTTACAATCCATTATATCTCAAGACATCTTTGTACTTCACGATACCAATTTTTACATGTTTGTTTCCTATTTCCTCATGACGTATTCATCCAGGTTTCCTCTGACAACTCATGATCTTTCCGCTGCTTTATACTTATTATCCAGGATTCATACTTATTGCTTACATTGTTATTATATCCGTTCACTGAGCGTTATGCTCAGCCGTATTTCTTTCTCTTTCTTATACGGCATGTATCTAGAGGGAGATTGGGCATGAGAGAGTGTGTTGCTTATGAGTGACCATTTAGCTTCCTTTCTTTTATAGCAGACAATTTGATGTGCTATATCTATCTTGGACACATGTTTTAGTCCATTATACTTATTTTACGGTTTATTCATGTTGATCTCATAATCGGTAGCCCTTTGATTCGGCTTTCACTTGTTCTAATTATCATAGACTTTATGCCTTTATTTGCTTTGATATGACACAATGATTATGACGTTTCGCTACTCTCCGGAGCGGGTTTGGGTCTTTACAACGTTAAGTGTAGGTAGGACGAAAAATGGTTATGTTTGTCAAGTCCGGGGCGAATTTGAAAGTAAGTAGGTCTTTGTCCTTGTTATCTTAAATAAAACACACATTTAAAATCACTTGTATACAACTTTCATGTGTTATCGCAGTGAAAAAACTTCGATAATGGATGTAAGGTAAAAAACAAACTTCTAAAGTATATTAGGGGTTGAGGGTGTGGGTAAAGGATTGTTCCTTTGTCACATCAAGCTTCACATTATCCAAAAACCACTCCTCATATTTTTTCATTAACTATCCCTCAACCATGCAACACACTCTTTCTCATCCATTAATTTTTTTTCTACATTTTTAATTCATTAAAAATACCCTCAAAACAAAAACTCACTCAAAACACAATAAAAAAACAATTTCACACTCTACCACTCACATCAACTACCAAACAATATAACACTCTTCTTATATTCTCTTTATTTTGGTGCGGGAGTTAAGTCCCGATTGAAATCAATTTTTGTTTTTCTTAATACATAGGTAATAGGGTGTCCCCATAGGAAAAGCAATAAAACATGTCTTGTGTACCTTCCCGCTGCCCCACACCTCCCACCCTTACTTCATCCAACCTAGTACAAGTGTTCACAAAAGTACTAGGTATTCATCGGTGTCTTCGTGTAATGTCGTGGGTAAAGTGTTATCACATTAGCATTTTTTGTTATAACATCAAAATTCGTCACAATACTAAAACATCCCTCCTTCCTACAATACCTGATTTGGTGCCATGGTGCGCACCCCTAGACCCCACAATTTGTTTTTTTATTTATTCAAATAAAACAACATATTGAACTACGATTTAAATTTCATTAATAAAAATAAAAGATACATTAAAAGTAACGATACATTAAAAAGTAACGATATCATGTCGAATGTTGTCTTGAACTATTCCATCCCGAAGTTCTTTGTTTTTCCTTCGTTGAATATTCGGTTATGGAGAAATGTAGACTTCGTTAAATTCACTAACTGCAAATTCTTGAGAGTACCATTCCACACTGTCTGGAGAGTAAGAAGTAAAGATCAAGGTTATTGGGATCTATAGCGTTTTTTTGAAGGTAAAAAGAGAAGTATTATCGAGATGTGTATGTAGAAGTGTGTGTAAAAATGAGAAGATTAATTGCGTATTTATAAAAAATTTAAAGGGTAAAAGATTGAGAAAAAATGAGTAATTTTAAGCTCCAAACGACTATATTTTAAAAAGGAGTGGGTATTTTTTTGGACTTACCAACGTTTAAGAAATAGAGGAAAAGCAAAAAAAATAAAAAAATACCAAACCATTTGCGCTGGTGGGGATGGAGCCACACTAAATTTTTAAGAAATAGAGGAGAAGTATGTATATTTTCAGTGTGGGTCTTGCGTAGTGGTCTCAAGTTTTGGCGAAAACGCCAACCAAAAGCGCAAGGTACCTTGCCTTCTAAATGTGTAAATGGTGTTATACATAGTTTTTAGGATAGATTTACCTCCTTTACGTCGTGACATAAATGGCCTTTTATTTTCATTGTTGCAGTTTATTACACTTTTTATCCACTAATCAAGTCGAAAACGTTATTAAATCAACCATGGTTAGCAGTAGGGGTGAGCATGGTGCGGATTTTGGTAAAAACCACACCGCATCCGTAATTGCGGTTTTTAAAAAGTGAGAATCCGCAACCGCGCGGTTTTTGCGGTTTCGGTTTTGCAGGTTTTTTTGCGGTTTTTGCGGGTTTTAACCGCACCGCACTATCACTTATGATTTCTATAATTAATGTGGATTTTTGCGGTTTTTGGTTTACAATGTTGTTTTTTCGGTTATAACAATGCATATATTTAATGTAGACACACACATCACTTAGAATATTATTGATAATATGCACTAGAAGTCTTATAACACACATTAAATAATAAATGTGCCGTTGTTCGGTTTTATAAAATTAATATACGGTGCGGTGCAGATTTTGTGGTTCGGTTTTGCGGGTATAACCGCAACCGCACCGCATTTTGCGGTTTTTCTTTTTTCTTAAAACCGATCCACCGGTTTTTGTCGTTGTGCGATTTTTTGCGATTTTTGTGGTTTTGCGGTTTACGGTGCGGTTTCTGCTCACCCCTAGTTAGCAGAAACAACTGAACATTGCTTCGCGCAATAGTCAGTCAACACCCACGAGTGTAGAAAGTTAATGATTTTTAGCTCAATTGTTTGTGTTTTGACTTTCCAAAATATATTTGCATGCTCTCACAAACAAAACTTAAACTAAATCAACAATATGAGATTAAGGGCCCGTTTGGTTCGCAGAATATTTTTGACGGAATTGGAATCTGTTTAAGGAATTGGAATGTGAAGGAATGAAATGTTAGAAATTGGAATAATTAGGATTTCGAATATGAAGGAATTGGAATTTGCAAAAACTAGCGCATGTTTTGTTGGAAGAAAATGAAATGAGAAAAAAAAATTATATTAAAATATATATAATTTAATTTTAGTTTAAAATTAATAAATTATATATTATTTAATAAATAAATTACTTATAAAATAATAATAATAAATTTTTAAATAATATTGTATTAACTAATATATTAAATAAATAGTGTTTTTATATAATATGTAATTGTGTGTGTGTATATATATATATATAAAAAAAACTATTATATTTAATGTTATTTTAATAAACATTATTTTTTTTATAAAATATAATTTTATAATTTTATTAAGGTACAAAATAAAAAGTAAGCTATAAAAATTTAAATTATATTTAGATTTAAATAAATAATAATTATTAAATATAAAATAATAATAATAATAACAACAATGATAAAAATAATCTGAATTCCAAGAAATTGTAAATAATCATCTCATTTTGCTATGGAATGTTGAATTCCATATATATGGGATTTTGAAGGAATTTCATTCCATTCCATTTGCCAACCAAACACATTAAGGAATGGAATTCAGATTCTGAATTTCTTGAATCTGCCAACCAAACACGTTATGGAATGGAATTAGATTCCAATTCCATGAGAATTCTTAAAATTCCGCGAACCAAACGGGCCCTAAGTTCCTTTTTAACCTCTTCAAACGGTTCAAACATAAACTACTGAAATCATTCCAACATCTGATATATGGTGAGCATATTAATAAACAAGTGGGATGGCAGCCCGCACGTTGCGGCGGGCGTGTTTTTCTAATTTATTTAGAGTATGTTTTATTTCGAATTTTTCTCGGCCGGTTATAAGAACATAGCCTAGGTAATGCATTATAAGAACATAGAATGCATTATAAGAACATTCTGTGTTCTTATAAGAACCTGTGATTTAGACACAAATAAGTAAACCAAGTGACATGAAATAAGAAATGTCGCTTTAAATAAGTAAAGAAACAAAGTGTTAAAAAATCATTATCGGTCATACATAGTCGCAAGAAAAAAGGTAACAAAACTCTTGTCTCATTCATTGTCAGAGTACCATAAAAAACAACTCTGAAAACCAAATTACATACCAAGCAGACTGAAAGCAACTATGGATGCCAGATTCATGTCCGTCTCGATATCTTTATTGCTGCTATTAGAAGATTAAATTAGTCATTCACATAAAAAAATGCATAAAAAAATTGGACATAAATCTCTTATCCTAATTTCTACATTAGTTTGCTACCTACATTAACATATATAGCAAAATCAAATTAAGTTATTTGATCTGTGTTAGTATATAGATGTAAGCAATAATAATAATAAAGAGTACATACATGTTTTGTATTGTAGCTGATTATATCAGCATTAGTGGTAAATGGTTTTTTAATGTGCGACATTTTTTCACATTGTTTGGCCGATTGAAGTTGGATATTAGTCTGAGTGTTTGATGGCCGATGCGAATTTATGCTTTCTGTGAAAAAAATAAAAAAATGAGATGTTAGACAATTAAAAAGATACAGTGCATTAGTAGCACAATTACGTTGTTGGCATTGTGTGTGTTGTCTATTAGTACGCATATTTTTGGATTTAGTACCTGTATCAACATATATAGCAAATTCAAACAAACACATTTCATCTATATCAGGTTACAAATGTAAAGAACAATAATGCCCAAAGTACATACATGTTTTGTGTGGCAACTGATGCATTGTACCAGTACAAATGGCAAATGGTTTGTTAATGTTGGACATTTTTCTAAGTTGTTTGTCCAAGTTAAGCTGGCCATTAGTCTGAATGTTTGAAACATGATGCAAGTTTATGCTTTCCATGAAAATAAATGCAAAAGTATCAGGCACTATTAGACAGTTAAAAGAATATGGTACCTTAGTAACATACTTGCGTTGTTGGCAATGTGTGTCTTGTCTATTATTACACATATTTCTGGAGTTGCTACCTGCATTAACATATATAGCAAATTCAAACAAAGCCAATTCATGTATACGACATTATAGATATAAATAATAAGAGTGCCAAAGGTAGATACGCATTTTTTCTTGCAACTGATGTATCATACCAGTAGAAGAAGTAAGTGGGTCGTAAAAGTTTAGTGTAACATCAGTATTGAGTGAACTGGTTATTTTTCGAGAGGGAGCTCTCTGAAATGCAGATTTTTCTATGCTATTAACTGTTAGTTACTCCTGTTTGGTGTCTGCGTATGTTGTCAGGCCTGTGTTATTGCAATGAGTGCAATTGTCATTACTTAAAATATCTAAATATGTGAGTCTAAATAATGATAATGTTTATGTAAGTTAGGATAGCCAATAGAATTAGTACTTACATGCTGAAGTATCGGCACCTTGAGCACATATACTCAAAGCAGGGTTCATTGTACGTGAATTTGAGTTGACTTTACCATGAATATCTACATGCTGGCGATTAACTAAATCCTTTTCAAGCACATTGGTAACCACCATATCTAAAGGTTCAGGTTGCACACGTTGTTGAATGACCAAAGGTTTTGGGATCCCATTGTCAACAGTCATAACAGAGGTGTCAACATCGAAGTTGACATTTTGTTTTTTAGACACACCCATCGAATGACATTCGGACGCACATTCATACAATAACTTTCTCTTAACAGATTTTCCTTTAGTCTTCATACTTAATATATTTGAATAAAACTTATTGGCATATATTCAAGGGCACTAATCTATAGCAATTTCTAAGTGGCTAATGTATATTTGGCAATGGCACTAATCTGTAGCAATTTCTAAGTGACTAATGTATAATTGGCTACTGTAGTTCTAGGCCATAGGTAATATAAACAACACAAACATAGTAAGTACAATATGCTTAATAATGGGAAAAGAGGCACGTACCTTGCTAATTCCAGTCGTGGTTCACTGTCGGAATATTGAAGGTGTTTGATGTGTCGTTGTGTGGTGTATATTTTTATGATTCAAGTTTTAAATTTATATTTTGCCGACTTAACCAAAAACAACACTTTAACGGGCAGTGGTAGATTCGTGGTAAATAGGGTGTCGAACACTTGAAGCGAGGTTAAATCTCTTAATTTATTTATATTTTGGTTATCTAATCTAAGTTAACTCTAATCTAAGTCAAACCTATGCTAATCCTATGTTAGTTCTAATCCTAATTCTAACAGGTAAAAGGGGAGTTTCAGCTTGAGAGACTGACATGGGTTTGGTTGGTGACTACAATCAATTCAAGAAACTTTAACCCACGCAAGCAAATTAACAGAAGATAAAAGAGCGATCGAGCCTTATGATAGAAAACTGTATTAGACATCATTAATCCTATTAAAGCATCCTTATAAAGCATTGTACCGTTAGTTATATTACTTAGTACCGCTAGTTGTAATTTGTACTGACAGTACAAAATAGTTAGTACTGATCAGATAGTTAGTACCATTAGTATAAAGTAGTTAGTACCGTTTATGAGATATGCATGAGATATCTTAGGAAAGGATATGCATGATCTTTATACGCGTTTTGTAAAGCCCATTAGGGTTTCCTTAGTCTATAAAAGGAACCCTAGGCATAGTTAGTAGATATAGTTCTACACAGATCATAGAGATCGAATAGTAATCATAGCTTGTAATCTGTAACCTAGGCAGATTCAAGGTTTAATATAAAAGTTCTTTTGTGATATTCAATATTGTTCTTCTTAGCATTATTGATTAGATTCCGCATAATCAATAGTGTTTACTCAGTGTTTCATTATTGTTGCTTTAGAATTATCTAAAGGAGCAAACTCTTTGCAAGCTGAAGGTTAAGATCTATTCAGTAAAACGATCCAACAAGTGGTATCAGAGTCTGTATGGAAACTCTGAATAAGAAGAACTCAATTGTAAGATGGCAGAACAAGACATTCCTCCTCCTACAATCACTGTAATGAAGATCCCTATCATCAGGAAGGGAGAGTATGATATTTGGAGCATAAGAATGCGACAATATATCTGTCATACAGACCATAACCTATGGGATGTTATTGTCAATGGAAATCTAGAAGAAAAGCCTACACCAATTGGAAAAAAAATCTGCTCCTCCTACTCCTAAGACTGCCAAACAACTGGCTGCTAAAAGGAATCAGGAAAGAGTAAAGAGCATCTTGCTTTTAGCAATACCTGAGAAATACCTCCTCAAGTTTCACAATGTTGCAGATGCTAAATCACTCTAGGAAGCAATCAAATCAAGGTTTGGAGGTAATGAAGAATCCAAGAAGATGCAGAAAAATGTTCTAAAACATCAGTTTGAAAATTTTTCTACTGCATCAAATGAAACTCTAGACAAGGCTTATGATAGGTTCCAAAAACTCATAAGTCAATTAGAGGTTCATGGTGCTCCAATATCAAAGGAAGATATCAACCTTCCTCCTTCATGGAGTCAAATTGCTCTAATCATGAGAAATAAGCCAAACATTGATGAGATTGATATTGATGACCTCTACAACAACCTTAGGGTCTACGAAGAAGAGATGAAAAGGTCTTCAAGTTCCACTTCTACTTCTCAAAACTTGGCATTTCATTCCTCTGAGAACACTAGCAGTACTAGTGGAGATTTTAGGGTTAGTTCTGCTGGAGGAATTAGTCAAGTTTCATCTACCCTATGTGCTCATGATGTAGCGTGCTCTTTCTTTGCATAACCAACAACCAGTCCTCAACTTAAAAATGAGGATTTTCAGCAGATTGATGAAGATGACTTGGAAGAATTGGATTTAGATGGCAGGTGGCTATGCTAACTGTTAGAGTGAGGAATATCATTCAGAAGACAGGAAGGGACATGGATTTAAAAGAAAAATGACATGTTTCACTTGATAAATCAAAAATTAAGTGCTACAACTGTCACAGAAAAGGGCATTTTTCTAGGGAATACAGATATGGAAGGAATCAAGGGAAAAGATCTTATGGTGACAATGGTAGGAGCAATGCACCAACAAATGAATCTTCATCACAGGCACTGGTGGCTCAAGATGGTCTAGGAGGTAATTGTTAGATGATGAATAAACCCCGTGAAGGCTAATTTATTTCCTTGATCATTTCTCACCAAAATACAAAGTATATATAGATTACAAAGGGGATGGGCTTGAGCCCAAGATAACTATGACAACTCATGATTGACAAATCAAGATAACTATGACACTCATGATTAACAAATCATCCAAATATAAATAAACTAATATTGGAAGGAAGCCAATCAAACATATTGACTAATACGCCCCCGCAGTTCGAGCGGGAGGAGGGCGGACGCTCAAACTGAATCGAAAACCTTCAAACAAAACTGAAGGCAATCCTTTGGTGAAGCTATCAGCAATTCACGAAAGCTTGAGACTGAAAGAGATTACTTGTTTTATTGATGAAACTAACTTTGTTGATGGGGACGTCATTAAGCAAGCGAGAGCTGAGCCAAATCTTCATGATCCAAGACTTGAAAGCAATTGTAGCAACTTACGAAGCGGATAAAAAGTCCCAGCAAGATGATATTGTCTTTTTTTTTGAGGTAAACTAAATGAAAGGAGAAAAAAAATAATAATAAAAGAGAATTGAAAAGAACGAATGAAAGCAGATAGAAACAAGAGTTGATATTTTCTGTGAATCGTTTTGGTTTGTTTTTTTTTCACAGCGAACTAAATTTAAAATAGATGACAACAGAAAAATAAGTTTTTTAATATAGGGAATTTAGTTGCGGCTCATGATAGCCGACAACTAGGGTTTTGATAATAGAGATGAGAGATTTGATTCTTTTTGGAGATGATAGAAGCGGCTCATGACGGCCGACAACTATATTTTGAGAATGGTGATTTATAGAGTTTGACGGGGTGGTATTCATGCAACGGCTCATGGTGGCCGACTAGGTCTCTTATACCATGTTGGAAGATAGAAAACCCTTGAAGGCTAATTGATTTCCTTCATCATTTCTCACCAAAATACAAAGTATATATAGATTACAAAGGGGATGGTCTGCTCCCAAAGATACTAAGACAACTCATGATTTACAAATTGCAAATAATCTATGGACAAACTCATGATTAACAAATCATCCAAATATAAATAAACTAATATTGGAAGGAAGTCAATCAAACATATTGACTAATAATAGCTAGTGCAAGTAGATTATCATTGTGAATGTAAGAGTAATTGGTTCCATACTTATTATGTTATGTTTAATGTGTGGTTTTATTTGTTTATGAGACACTATGATAACTGATCAGTGGTGTACGTATCTATCTATTTAGAAGATTATGCAACTTTATTAGTATGAAATATGCTAGCAGTATTCGAAAATTTTAGACCTTTATCACTTATTATCAAATAAAATGACAATCTTCATTTTTTCCTAGCAAGATAAATTTGCATTAAATAACAATAAAATATGAAAGAAAATAAACATGGAATTTTGAATATGAAAAATATTTGTGTAATTTTTGGAATTTAATAACCATCTTGTCATATATGTGTGATTTATCAATCATGTGGTTTTATTTACTTGCGTATGAGACACGTGATAAATTGATTAATGGCGTAATTTATTAGTATAGATTGTGTTTTATTATATGATATAATGCTATATGCTAATGTAAATATTATATTAAATGTGAAAGACATAAAAGAGCCAATCGGAGAAATATGAGCTCTTATATTATTCGACTTTTATAAATAAAAAAAGATGCAGTTAAAGCACATGTGGTCATAAAGTACAAGTTTATGAGCCAAGATTATTGTAGTAATTGGCATGACCGGTTGGACAATCCCAAGTCAATGATGATGCGATATGTATAAAAGAACCACAAGTTTTTTGAAAGATAAATTTCATTGTTCTCATTGGAAGTTAATTGTTCATCTATCATCACCAAATTATAGTAAGGACTTTGTCCTATAAAGTTTTGAAAATAATATAAAAGTTGTTTAATTTTGCTTATTTTATAGCTTTGTTAAAAAGAAAAATAAAAAAAATGTTTAATAAAAAGGATAGGCATAGGTTTTGAACCTGTGACCTCCCCCTCACTCACACACGTATTTAACACAAACACACACTACCAACTGCGCCCTTGGGACTTTTTCATAAATTCCTTGCAACATTAATTTTCTAACGGTTTTTGACAGTTTAAGCCTACAACTTATTTACAGCTTATTGAGATAAGCTATTTGGCCAATTTTATTTTTCCTAGGATTAATATAGTCTTAAGTACTTTTCTTGATTTTTTCAAATTTTTATAAAATTGTTTAGTCTTTTTAATATTTAATTTAGATTAAAACTGTATTTAATTCATAATAAATTAAATAAAAGTTAAAAAAATATAATTCTTTTTTTTAAAATTTTCTTTTATCATTTAGGACTGTCAAAATTTAAATTTGCATTTATAAGGTTAAAATTTGATGTTTTCGGTTTTTAAGTCGCATTTCTTAATTCCCGTTAACGTTTTTCGTGTTTTATTCGTAATTGCTTATTTTTGTTGCTTTCCTTTGCATTATTTTATAATTATAATTGTAGAATTAGAAACCAAAATTAAAAATCTTAATCTATTCAAAATCCCGATTAAAAACGTTGACTCGGAGTTCAATTCACACCTCGTTGAAACAAAAATGACCCGGGAAACGACTAAGAAGGGGTCACATCTGAAGTCGATGCTACCGGAATTATATTTTAATTGTGAGTTGGTTTGTTTGTCGATTCACCTATATTATATATATATATATATATACTATTGACAACGATCAGATGCCAACCATGACTAACATAGTCGTGACCAACATGTTCGGAGTGTTGGCGTATCAAGTGTGACTTGGAACCAAAAAATGGAGTGTCAGCCGTGAGCAACATAGGCGTTACCAATGAGGACGCTGGCTCTTGAAAGCGTGAGGTATTATTACGATCTCATATCGACTAAGTATGAGATTGTTTGGTGGCTTATAATGTTTAGGTGTCCCCTCATCCATTGAGCTAGCTTTTTGAAGTAGGCTTTACACTTAATTTGTGGCTTGATGCGACCTAATATGAGATGTGTTTGTATCAATTGATTGTATTGTAAAAAGCAATTTGATTATCAATTATGATTGGATGATGGATTTTGTTAAAGATAATAGGTCCCTAATTGTTTAGTTGATTGTTTTGTTTTGCTTGCGTCAAAGGTTTTGCTAATATGTGCCCAATGAAGTGGATATAAAATAAAAGTTCATGTTTATTAAGTCATAAAATGCATATAATTAAGGTAATTTTTAGTTATAATGAATGTTTATTAAATGCATTTTTTGATATAATAAAAATATATGTTCATTTAATGCATAGTATCATGTGCCCAGTGGGCACATATTAGCAAAACCCTTGTGTCAATTGTTTATTTAATGTTTTGTAACAATTGTTTAGGCTATTGAGCGTTCGGGCG
>BQNB010078001.1:0-30675 GCA_026074375.1 Tanacetum coccineum
TACCCACTTAGTAACACATGGTTTAGCTTAGATTCGTGGATAAAAACCTCAATTGGTGAATTTTTGCTCAAATCGTCCTAGTATTCTTGGTGGAGAGTTGCTTATTTAACTATATCTCTAGCAGGCGGTTTGGAAGCATAGGGACAAGATCCACGTTTTAAAAAAACAGTCAACGGAGGTTTGACTAGGTCAACGGCGAGTTGCTTAAATAATTAATTTATTTGGCGGCGAGTTACTTATTTTGGCAGCGAGTTACTGACAGGTTCTTGTGGCGAGTTGCTTATTATATTGTCCAAAAAGGAAACGTTACTCTGCCCGAAATAAAAATCCACGGCGAGTTGCCATTCTAACGGCGGTTTGATTTGTTTTTCAAACGACGAGTTGCTAAGCTAGGCGGCGAGTTAATCCAAAAGGAAGCAGCGGTTTGCTTATTTAATTGTCGGCGAGTTGCTAGTCACGGCGGTTTGAAAAAAGTAATTAAGGCGGCGAGTTGATCCAAAAGGAGTATCCAGACGACACCCTTTTTAGCGACACTTTTTTACAGAAAAAGTTGAGTACTATGTAATTTTTTATATAGCCGTTCTAACTTATTTTTACATCAAATTCAAATTTTGGTAATAGGGTAAATTTTTTTCGGTCGACACCTTTTTAGCGACACTTTTTGGTGGGAAAAATTAAGTAAAATATAATTTTTTCTATAGCTATTATAGGCTTTTTTTATACCATATTTAGATTTTTGGTTATAAGGTAAAAAAGAATTTCATATCCAACTGCGCCCGAATTAAAACATAATAATTCAAACCATTAGCCAAAAACCAAAACCTTCAAAAGGACATGTAAACTGCATTATAATACAAGAAACAAACCTCAAAACATCGATTAATCATTTACGGTTATTCTATTGATTTGTAAAATGTCCCGATTAAATACATTATCGGTTTTAATCATAGACGTGTAAAATCCCGTGAACGAGAATTGCATACATAACCACAACAACATTCATTCACATTTCAAATCTACCTAAGATCCAACAACTTTCAACACTTAATTGGTTATATCCATTCATTTCATGTCTATCCTAGTCAATACATCTCAACAGATAGTCCTAAATGGCATAATAATTTCATGGCAGATGCGTTCAAAGATCCGTCCACAATGCTTGGACCAGGAAAGTTATTCACAATGGAGATCAGTTTTCTAAGGCTACATTGATACGAAAACCATATTGTGAGGGACTGAGAAAAGCATACTATCATGGTCCCTACGTGCCATATAATCGTACTAGGTTCAAGCTGTTCAGCCATCAGGAAGGTAATCATGCATTACAAAAACATAAACAATTGAAACAGTATTGAACATGAATCTAGTGAACAAAGAAAACACTTTCTGTCTGAAAAAGAAGCAATTTTTATTGCTTATAAATGGTATTGGAAGATGAAATCTATTCCACTGTTGGATGCTTGTCTAAACAGTGAATGAAAATGTGGATAGCCATTGAAAGGCTAACAACAGGGGAAAAATATCAATTGAACGTACAAGATGTGAATACAATCTTGTTCTGGGTATGTGGGAAGTTTACTGCTTAGTGATGGAGAGTCAATAGAGTCTTAGTTTTATTCGGTTTTTTAAACTGATGGAATAGTTTGACAAGGAACAAACTTGCAAGTTCTACAATGCAAGTGGAATGTTCAATTTCTTCAACAAATTCCAAACAGAATGGTAATGATTTGTGCACGGTGGTCCAAGCAATCGCAAAAGAATTAGGGACACTATTCATATCACAACTTTTTGACATTCTGAAAGAAGTATCAAAATGAGTTAATGTTACTCCGTGTGAGAGAATAGCCAAAAGTGCAAAATCCATTAGCACTTCTTACGGCGCTTATACACTTTTTGATAATTAATATCAAGCCACCAAAAACCTCAAATATCCTAATGCAACTTTCATCTTCTATAAGCACCTAGTTACATCTACCAGACATAAAGGAAAAAGAGAGATCGCCTCAAACCAGTTAGCACCTCAATCTGAGTCAGTATATTTGAAGAAGGCAGTGATTCCTGAACAAGCTCAGAGGGAATAAGGAGATGCAAAAAGAAATTTGGCACTATTGCAAAGTTTTTCAAAAGGGTCTACAAAACCTACAACAACAACCTTCAAACTTTTCAAAATTTGGAACAAGACTGAAGTTACCTCACCAAGGTATAACACGACCAATCCGTCAGGGCAGTTTGGGGAATCAAAGGACAATGATAGTTGCTGGGACCTTGGGAAACTGTAGCAGTACGGGTAGTGCAACAAACAGGGGGATACAGAGCTTTAAACTTAAAAGGTATTTGGCACTATGAGAAGGAATGCAGGAAGCCAAAGCGTGTTAAAAGACTACTCGTATAACAAAGAAAAGATGATGTTGTGCAAACAACGACTGAACAAGGTGGTTCCACTGCAAGCTGAGCAAGCTGATTGGCTAGCGGACACGAATGAAGAGATTGATGAACAGGAATTGGAAGCACATTACAGTTTCATGGCAAAGATTCAGGAGGTCTTACCAGAAGAATCCAGTTCAATTGAACAGCCATTGGAATAGGTACAAAACAATGATGAAAATAATATGTTTGCCAATGAAAAACAAAATTCTGAGAATAATACTAAGGATGTGCTGAATGAGCGTGCTGCGCTTGCTAAATGTAATTTTGCAAATTTAAGTCTTGATACTGAGGAAAACAAAACATTTTAATTCAATTAAGAAAGCAAAACGCAGCATTGACACAAGACTCGAGGAAAGTGCCAAAAACTAACCTTGTATGAGACTAGTATGGCTTGGGGGAGGCTACTAGTTGTCGGATATTGTCTTATTGACACTTTAGAACAAATCAAGAATGAGCTGAGAAGTACATAGCATTTTAATGACCGACGATTGATTATGACACTTCTTCAAACAAAGCTTAAATGATACTCTAGGACTATTAGCTCTTAAAGACATTGAAATAAAAGGGAGGTTTGAAAACAAAAGACTATTGAAATTTTAGTTACTCAATAGGAAAACTCGATGTGTAGTCTAAAAGAGTCTTTACAAGTCACAATTTGAATGGTCATACTCAAGAGAAAAGTATAGGTCATTTCGGATTTAACAGTTAAGAAGGAAAGTAGATAATTGACCAAAATGATTGAAATGGATAAACAAATTATGTTTTTAAATGAAATTCTCTTATAAACGCAATCAATCAATTCAGACATTCATATGTTAGCACCAAAAATGCGCACATATAATGGTTGGATCATCTTTTCTAATCCTAAGTTACCTCAAGTTAGCTCAAATCTGAGAAACCATGTTTGTAATGAGATCCCATATGATACCTCTGCTTCTTGTTATACAGGATTTATGCCCCAAATCGGAAGAAATAGTGGACTCTTGAAAAGAGAGTAGATCAAAATCGGATATAAAGGACACAGTGAAACCATATGATTACACTTATCTAAAACAGTCTTTATGTAATTTTCAAAACACAATCCAAAACCTTTCTTGGATCAGTTGGAACGCACTAAAGAAGTTAGGAAGACAATGTGGAGAAAATCATTTGTTAGGACCAAGCCAAACATTGCTAAAAAACATTGTCATTTCTAACCGCTATCGAAATCCATTCGTAAATGTGGACAAGCTTACAACGATATGACAAACAAACTTTTAATCATTTTAAAAACGATTTGTGAACAAGATTGTCTAATCATACTAGGAGTTATTTTCGTAACCAACTACTCATGTATAGAAGTTTTGTAAAAAAATCATTATTGGATGCCTCTTTCAATCAAAAACCATAAATGACAGTTATTGTTTGTCTATCGAAACTAAAACGAAAATGCCATGACGACTTTGAGTACGTTGAAATCCCTTTGGAAAAAGAGATGACGAACTTGAATCTAAAAAAGGCTGATTTTTCAACCATGTTATGATCTACTTCTCGAAAGAGTGTGTGTCTAAAGATGTTACATGTTCTTATTTGCATTCTCTGTCTGATTTAAATGCTTATGCTGAATTACATTGCTTAATATCTTCATAAAGTCAAAGAAATGTTGAATGTCTTGCATAAAGCTTGTAACAAATGAAATCTGTTAACAAAGATGTTAATAATAGCTTTTGAAGTGTTTTGCTAACTTGAAATCCATTCGATTTCTCTTTGAACTTGCTTTACAACAATGTAAAGAACAATGAAAAAACAAACTCTGTTTGCAAAGAAAACGGATCTATTGTAATTCGAAAAAGAACAGTGAACAATATATGAGATACAGGATTTGAAAGCTCAAATGCAAGACAAGAACAATAGCAATATGGAGAAGATTGAAGAAAAACTCATCGAGAATGCAAGGAAAGTCTGTGGAAACTCAGTTTGATAAACCATCTGTTGTTCGACAACCAAATGCTCAACGAATTCCAAAACCATCAGTTTTAGGAAAACCGACTCCTTTTTCAAATTCTCCTGAAATGAGAAGTTTTCAAACGAAACAGTCGGTTAATAAAACTAATGTGTCGGATGGTTTATTTAAAACAAAAGTCACTCAACAGAATTTGCCTAAGATAGAAAACAAGCAGTTCGAAAACCCATGTGCATTGCACTGGCCCCTCTAGGAATAACCCAAAGCATGTGTCATTTCAGTCACCTAAAGAATTTGTAGGCTCAAATGACATGGTTCATAACTACTACCTAGAGAAAGCTAAGAAAAGTGCACAACTTCAGAAAGACAAAGATGTGAATGGAAAACCTAGTATGATTGATCCTGCTAGATTACCCAACACTGCTAATGGTTGCAAACCAAAAGCTAAGGAATTGGACACCATGCTATCAATGAGTAGTCGGGTTTCTAACAAAAAGATTGTTTACTTAGGAAAACATTAGGAATCAAAAGCCTTTCTTGAAGTTCATTGATTGCAATGACTACATGCAAAAAGTGCCTTTACAGTGCAAATCATGATGAATGCGTCTTAGAATACCTCTCAAGGTTAAATCCTCGTACCTCTGCACAGAATAAGGATGCAAAATCCCATAAGACAACAAAGAGATATATGCCCGTAGAAAAGTCAAGTGCATCTAAGAAACCAGAAAGACAGATTCCCACAGGACATAGGTTCTCAAACAAAAAGACTACCACTGTCCCTGAGAAAACAATGAATCCTAGATCTTGTCTTAGGTGGCAACTAACGGGTAGAATTCTCAAGACTGTTGGTCTTAGGTGGGTTCCCACAGGAAAGTTATTCAACTCTTGCACGAGCAAGGTTGAAAGTGAACCCACACATGGTTCAAATGTAGATATCCATCATATTCATGCATGCAAACAAACTCTCAATGACTCCTAGATCTTGTCTTAGGTGGAAACCGACGGGTAGAGTTTTCAAAAATGTGGTTCTTAGATGGGTTCCAACTGGAAAGACATTCGCCTCTAGCACAACAAAGGTTGACAGTGAACCCCCAAATGGTTCAAATGCAGATATCACTAACCAATGTGAAAGCGAACAAGCTCTTGATGTCAGTGCAGGTACTCTCTTAAGTACAGGTACATCGTTCAATCCTATAAAGGAAGGACTCAGAGTTTGGTTGCGGAAAAGACAGATATCTCAGAAAACAGGGCTTCAAGGAATTTTGATCTGATGATCATCAAATGGTGTCTGCTGAAAATAACACTTCAGGCCCCGTTCCTCAATGTTCAAAAGACGTTTGATCGCAGCAGATCAAGCCTCGGTCTTCATGGCAATGACGTCTGTTCACATCAGTTCAGGCCTCGTTCTTCATCAAATGACTTCTGATCATAACCGTTCAGAACTCGGAATTCAAGACCACAGCAATGAACAGTCAAGTTCAAAGCTGGTTCCAAAAGTTGTTCCTCTAGCAGTCAAGACAACTACATCACGACAAGAGTTGGAATTACTATTCCACCATCATATAGCAATGCTGAGGACAACAGGTAAATAAATACAAAATAAGAAAATCAGAAAATTTCCAAAAAGATTCTTCTCGACATGTCTCTTGGAATCGATAACATTTACGTGCTTAGAAATGTCGATTAACATTGACACGGGTGTGTAAATGAAGTTCGAGCGAGAGTTGCAAATAGTTTCAAAACATGTCATTTCTAATTTTCTAAATGGCTTATGTGCAAATATCAGTACATAACCCGGACTTCAAATAAAGGAAGGTTTATAACTTATCCTCACAACGAGAAAATTAACGTTTCTCGGTCTTGAGCTGTTCTTACAAGACATTCAATGTTTTTAGCTCAAGAAAAAGGATAGTGTACGTATCAGTGCGCTTACCCTTACCGTTAGAAGAGAAGTCCTCTAACATCTGGTTTTTCAAAACGTTGAACACGATTTTTCAAGAATTTCTCCATGACAATTCATAATCTTTCAAAATTGTGTGTTCAACACTCCAACCCTCATAATGTTTTCAAAAGACAACAATTTCTCAATTGGTCCTATTTTTTAGGGGGAGTTTTTCGAAAAATAAAGTTTTAATGTTCTTGGATACATCAACATCGACAATTCTTATGTATTCAAAACATTATCAAAATGTTCCAAAACATTATCAAAATGTTCCAAAGCATTCTTCGTGGCGGTTTGACAGGAAAGAGACAAGATCCTCGTTTTAAGGAAGCTGTCAGGCGGCGGTTTGACTTGGTCAATGGCGAGTTGAGTATAATAATAATATTTATCAGCCGGCGGTTTGCCATTCTTATGGCGAGTTGCCTTTTAGGTGGCGAGTTGAGCAGGTACACGGCGACTTGATTATAATATTGAGCAAATTCAAACGTTACTATGGCCAAATTGAAAACAGACGGCGAGTTGCTCTAGTTTAATGTGACGGCGAGTTAATAAGTCGCGGCGAGTTGCTCCTTTTATTCCACGGCGAGTTAAGGATTTCTAGGCAGCGAGTTACTAGTAAAAACGGCGGTTTGCTCATTATTTTAATTGGCAGCGAGTTGTCGAGGTTCACGGCTGTTTGCTTATTTAAGTGAAGGCGGCGAGTTGTGTAACTTCAGCAGCGGTTTGATTTAAAAAAAAAGAGTATCCAGACGACACCTTTTTAGCGACACTTTTTTCAGGAAATATTAAGTAAAATAAAAAATTTTCTATAGCATTTTTAGCTTATTTTTACACCAAATTTAGATTTTGGTAATAGGGTAAAAATAAAATTTTTTCATAATCCAACTGCGCCTTGTCACAGAGATACATACGTTATCTATTGACATCTAATTCCGAGATCGTTGACATTGAATAGGTGGCAATCTGATCAAGCCTCCGAGTACTAAAAACCATATGCCATAATCGAGTCTATGGAGCCAAGAGATCAATATAAAATATCGTTAGGGAAACATTTCATTTCAAACACTTGTTGAACATCATCAAGTTTACAAGCTGTTAACAAGAGTCCTACGCAATATCATTGTGATATTTGCCAGAACATCCAAGTGATACTTTTAGTATTCACAATTAAAATGGAAATCCTGCTTGAGTCATCCTCAAACAAGCTCTCGGTAGGTGACTTGCGAGATTCTATATGAATCAAACTTGTGACAACTGGATATCGATTTAGGTTCTAGTAAATGAATTGAGGTTGATGAATTTTGTTATAGCTTTACAAACACCCGATGTGTTACAAAAACGCTTTTACAAGTAATACGTCGATTGATTTTCAAATCAATTTTCTCGATTATCACTAACGTAAACCTGCAGGTTCAAACAGTGGTGACAGTATCCCAATCAAACAAAGTCGATTCATTTCCACATGTTCATGCTCATTCTACAAAGATAATCTATCATGAAAGCTCAAGATTTAAAGACAAAGTTCTCACCATAACTACTGATTTGAAGCTTTCAAGGATGAGCTAGTATGAGAATGTTGTCAAGACTCAACGATCGCAAGTGGCATAGACGTTTTAAAAGACAATGTCACAAGGCTCAAAAGTAATGATCGCAAAGCTATGAAGGAAATAAGCCTACAACCAAAGAACAAAGAAAAGTCCCAAGACCCATGAGCTTAACGACGTAAGCAATCTCATTAGTTTCTCATGAAAGGAGTTGTCGTCTAAATGAACTCACTTCGGGGAGATTGTTAGCCTCAAAATATTGAGTCGAACAAGACGTTCGTTCATTATGTATTTTAAGTCCGGTCAATCAATTAGTTACCGTTATGTAATAGGGAAAGTATCGAGAATCGGGAGGGCTCGATAGTTATCTATTTTTGTATATTGTTTCGGGTTTAATTCCTAAGCAAAACCCGAGCACGGGTCCTAGTCAAAATATCTCGAACGTCACTCTTAATGTGTAGGGGTATATACAGTAACTTTTCCACCTCAGGAAAGTTAGATGATTTCATTTATAATATTTCACTTTTGGATATTCTCTCTCAACTCTCTCTCTTCTTTCTATCTCTAGAAATCAACTTCTCTTTTCTATATTTCTTGGATCTAGTTACGTGTATGATTATGAAGTGTATGTCTTAAAGGGATCCTACAACAAGTTAGTGTAACAAGTTGATAAACACACACATATAAGCTATTTGGGTGATTTTTTAAGTGTCGCCTTCTTGAACTATTCATTCCTGTAATCAATTTAGGTCTCGAATGATGTACATTGCCAAGTTCTAAAGTCTACAATACTACCGACACACTCAATATTTTGGTGGATTTTTGAGTAATATGATGGAAACAGAATATTAGGCTTAAATCTCACCAAGTAATAATAAAGGGTAACGTGCATTCGGCAAAGATTAATTCTAGTTATTTAAGAAAAATTTGTCAAATTTTTAAAATGGCATTAATTTTCAAAGAAAAATTAGAAAATCAAATGCAAAAACTACATCAAGGTATGAATTCTATACCCATCCCCACTTGGAATTGTACTAATGTTCCTCTATTGTACATTAAGGAAGTGAAATAATGAGGATAAAGTAGAATTAGGACAAGAAAACTCCCTGAGCATTGCTTCGAGATTTGAAATTTGGCGGAAATCTTTTAGATTATCTCCGTCTTCCTGCAAGCTCTTTATCCCCTGTGATCACAAAAACAAACCAAAGCATAAAATCATTCTACAAGAATTATGAAGTGTACATGAATAAAACTAACTCAACTTTAATAGGATCACGGTTGCATTTAGCATATGAACAAGCCTTTAAACCACTTGGTGGCCCAGTGGACAAAGGTTTTAGTCTCGTGAGGGCTTCCAGAGAACATACCCACAAAGTTCATTTACGTATACAAGGTTTAGACATGTTTAAAACTTAAATTTTTAGGATTTTAAAAGGAGGTTACGATGTAACCCCGGTGGTTACGTTGTTAATCATAGTGTTATGAAATTTTTTTAAGTTTTTTAAGAGTCACGGCATGAATTATTTAAAATGGGTTACGTCGTAATACACGTGGTTCACGGCATAAAACTAATTCGTTTACGCCGTTAACTATACTGATTCAACAAAGTTTACACATGATTAAGGAGTCAAGCCGGGTCTAACAATTGCTCCTAGCTTCTGGATTCTGCAAAACAAAGTTAGAATACATGAAACCAACTAATATAAAAATAGGAAATGTTCATTAAATAAGACGGAGTTGTCTCCCGACAAGCTCTTTTGTTTTTAACGAGTCTTTAAGTTAGATCATGACCATTCTTTTTTTATACATCTCTTCATTTTCTAATTTTTCCTGCTCCTTATTTCTCCAATAATCTTTGTGTATTCTCCCCTTAGTCATTTTACATACCTTTCTAAAGGCCACTTTTACCCAGTTGTCAAAACTTAAATCTTCCCATTCTAAACTTGTTCGATTATCATCATTACTACTTTCCTAATATTCTTTGTTCTCCCTAGGGTTGTCTCCTCCATCACATTCATCGAAATAAGGGTTACATAAGGCACTTGGTGCACATGTCTTCTTTCTATTAGTAAACTTGTTTACGCCAATGTCTCCTTGTTGTTGTATTGGTAGATCTTTTGTACTTACTATTTCTATCATTATAGTATTTTTGCCTTTTATTATCGGCGATGTTGAGTGTTGTCCTGGGAAACCCTTTTATGTTTAAGATTTTAGTTTTTGTGAAGACCTCTCCAGCCCCCAGGTTATATCTTGTTATCATCGCTTCTTCTTTTACAATTGGTGGGGGTTCTGTATAGGGCATTCCTAGTAACTTGTTCCTCCTTTGCTTGTATGATTCATCATTGTGGTCAATGAATCCATCAGTTACAATGTGGTTCTAAGTAGTCAATGATTCCTTTCAAGTCATCCTTATCTTTGCTAACCCCTGAAAACCATTTTTCAGGTGACTTATTAACCATTTCCTCGATTATTGCTCTTGTCTTGGTCTCCCCACATTTCTCAGGATCCTTCTTTTCTATAGTCTTTTCTCGTGTTTGTCCTCAGAGCTTATTGTCCCAAGTTTGTAGGTTCACTTTCTTTAGTTTATCGTTTACCTTATAACGGTTCCTTTGCTTTACCGATTTGTACAGCTGATTACCTTTCCCATTCTAAGTCTATGTGATCATCATCGTTTGTGCTTTTCCAATAATGCTTTAATTTTTTGTCCGAGATTCCTCCTCCGTCGCATATTTCGTGGTAAGGGTCACATGATGCCCATAATGTGTATCCTTTTTCATGTTCTTGGCGAACAAGTTCACACCAATGGGTTTTAATGTTGGTATTACAGGCTCCATAAGTTAGTTTATCCTGTGATTGATTGTCCAAAATACAAGATTCATGCAGATCAGTGTCGTAAATATCCGTCTGGATCTCCTGTGATGTTGGTCTCTTGTTAAGGTGTTCACTAGCAGATGTAGTGAAATCACGCTCGTGTTTATTCATTTTGATTTTTACCCTGTCTTCCTCAATCCACAGTGATACTTCTTAGTTGGAAAACATTATTTCGCAATGATTATTTGATAGAAAGATCGACCAAGAATGATAGTTTTAGTGTTTTTAATTCCTTTTGTATCAATGATTACAAAGTTATAGGAGAAAGAAAACTTATCAATCTTTACCGAGACGTTTTCTATTATCCCCTGGGGAACACGTCTAGTTTTATTAGCCATTTCTACTATCACGTTGGCATTTTTTGGTTTAGCCAGACTTAATTCTTCTAAGACAGATTTAGACATAATATTAACGTTGGCTCCTAAGTCTGCTATTGCATTTATGTTAAATATATTAATGAAAAAGGATAGTAAACTCTCTGGGTTGGTTTCTCAGGTAGGCTTGATATTCTTTCAATTTGGACGGTCTCTTTCTGATGCGTGTCATTTTTCAGTGTGTGGACCATCTTGCATTCACTTATTTCATGTTCTTGTCTTCTAAGTTGATCGATCTGAGCTTCCTAGTTTCTTAGGGCATCATCCTGGGATTGCCTTCTAGGGTCTAAATAACTTTTTTCCCATTTTTGTTGAATCTTCCAACATTTTTTAACTCCGCTTCAAACCAGTCACCTAGACCCTCATCACCCTATTCACGTTCTTTGATGACTTTATTCCCCTTGTGTGTTTGGTCGAGGTTTTAGTGATCTTGGGGTGAATAGGGGACAGTGATGCGTGAAAGTAAGGATCGGTTTTCGCATCTAATGACGGATCAGGGCTTTTATGACGGGATCTTAATTGGTCCCTATGTCTGGTAGAGATACCGGCTTTAGTAGAGTATGTTTGATAACCATCGTAATCCCGGGTTTTTATTGTTTCTTCATATTCCAGGTATTTCGTAATGGTCATATCATCTATACTAGGTGCATGATTTTCTTGTGTAAGCTTAAAATATTGTTCAGTAGTGAGATTGTCAATGTTGATCTTATCCATGAGGTTTCCTGGAGAATATATCGTGGTGAGAGAAGACATAAATAACTACAAAATTCAAATTACTACTAATTTTTAGCTCTCCGGCAATGGCGCCAAAAACTTAATGCGTATTTTCTTTTAAATATTAATTTATTAAATTTTAAATTTATAAAACTCGATCTACCTGACAACGCACTAAAGGGGAAGAGAACCCGATCGCATGAGTAGTATAGAACGGCAAACTCGAGGTCGTCTAAGAGCTTAAGTTGTAGTTAGTTTTAATTTGAAATGCCCGTTTAAAATGGTTTTTATTTGATTTGAATTTAAATGAATTTAAAAAAACATAAAAATTATTGTACTGAAATTAAAAGAGTTGGAGATGAATCCGGAGTTCGTTGAGAAACGTTGCTTTATAAAAAAACCCTTTATAACAAATTACTTCATTTATAATGTATGAAATGTTTTTTGTGCACTGTTAAAACTATGGTTTCATTAGTGGTTTCTAAGGTCGATAGACTTGAATAGGTATATTTAGTCTATCCTATACTCCCTGCGATTCCTAATCAGTCTAAATCGTATAGGAGATAGGTTATCCAGGTTGCAGTGATTAATCCTAACTATTACCAAAACTTATCTAATAACCTATACAGATATTAACCCCCTCTGAAAGAGTTCCTGTGCTTTTTAAGTATATTGAGTGATAAGTGCGGAGACTGGTTAGTTCCTACACTAGGGACATAGTAATAACTCTTCCCTAGTACCCAGTTGATCACATATTGACTTGATAATCTAACGGAGACCGGTTAGTTCCTACACTAAGCAACATAATGATCAATCATAACACAAGATACAATATAGAGAAAACTACAATGCATAAACTTTAAGTGTTACGAAGACCATCAACCTCGAACAACCTCGAGTGATGTCCCAAATCACAATCAAATCCAAAATCTCTTACAATAACCAATAGCCTGCATAGGGGTCCAAAAACCAAACTTAAACCAAAACTTCCAAATACTAAAGCCAAATAAAATAAACAAGCAAGACTTCACATTAAAATCCACTCGGGATACTTCTAAGTCTGCTATCACATATCACCAATTTATTCCTCTTTCACTTCACCTGAAAATGATACTTGAAAAGATCAACAATAATATTGGTGAGCTCATAGGTTTGACCTTAAACCCAAAAGTTGTGCCAATATTTCAAACAATGGACAATAGTGCAATATGACAGTAAATATATATGCAAACAATCCTTGACGTAGCATCCCCGCTAGTCAATCACCATATGTCACTTACGCACCTAAATGGCTTACCAGTTGGAGCACTAAATTAGGGCACGACCACACACAAATAATCACACAAATACTGGGTTGGCGTACCCATCCGATACAAACAATCATGCAACACATAATATTCACATAGCAGTCATAAGCACATATCTTGTCCCAAAAACAAAACCACATTTCGCACAGTTCAATTCAAAACAGTTCAAAACACATTTGAGTATCATTTTCCCTCTACGAAAAACAGTAGAAAAATGGGGCTACGAGAACTCACCTCAAGCAAGTCTTTAGCAACCAAATCTCGATCACACAAGCAAATGCAACGACGCCCGCACACGACCTAGTCCAGTTAATGTCCCATTTTAATCATTCATTCCCAAAACAATCTTCACGTTTGATGCATAGAGTTTAGATGCGTTGTATAATTACTCACAACAATTTAGTAGTGTGATGGTTGACGACATATCCCAATAATCATATATATCCCATTACTTAATAATACATACTTATACTATTTAAAGAAAATAGATAAGTAATTTAAGTAAATATTTATAATTAATAATTATAAATATATCTCGATAAGTCCATTCGGTAACCTTAGTCACCGCGAAAATAATCATATTAGAGTTGAAAATGGAACGTTTACTCATAATAAACATATTTGAGAAGTTTCGAGAAAAATTATATTTTTCGTCTTTTAGTGAATTTATTAAATAAATAAAATAATTAAATAATATATTATTATTAAAAATAAAAAATCATGTTTTTAGGAAAAATTTCTAAGTATAAAATTTTTACGAAATTTCGACATGACCCGTACGTTCATACAACATTTTCCAAGGTTTCAAACCTTAATTTCAACACTTTTTACCAATTCGACACTTTTCGACAAAATTCTAAAATCTCAATCTTTAACGTTTACTAAAACATTTTCCCCAAAATATCGTTCAATATCACTTCGTAAATACATTTTCACTTTCAAAAGTCCGTCAAAATTCTTATAACGACTAAATATTACTTATTGGGATTTAAGGTCCAACAAGGGTCCATTAAGATATTTATAAGTCCAAAATACGATCCAAGTCCAAAACCAAGGACCATTTATATACATAAGCTCATACTAATAAGTAGAAAATAATACAGACCACAATAAGCCTTCCCATTAAGCCACGGCTTAAATAGGCTTATTGAGCCGTGAGTTCATAAGCTCCAAAATACATATATTAAGCTTGAAAAAAACTAATAAGCTACGTATCGCATTTGGTTACCACTATAAGTTATAAAAAAGACCACAAACATACGTCATATCACAAAAATAGTCAAAAATCACTTCCCTTGTTATTATGAAAATGACATGGCATTTAAGCCCAAAATAAGCCAAGAAATAGCTTAAAAATAAGCCTGAAATAAGCTATACAAGCTACTATAAAAAATAAGCTATCTAGCAACATATGTTATTCAACCATCACGACCACAACATCAAAACTACAAAAACCCCCTTTTTCCTTTTTATATTCGACGAACCAAACACCCCCTTTTTATTCGTTTCGTTTCCAAAAATCGATTTTTCACAACGATCAACTTGTACAACTAACTTCTATGCATCAAAATAAACCAAAAAGGACAAACGAAATTTAAATTTGAAAACTTACAAGAAAATCTTCAAAAATGTAGATTTCGACACGAACTGGACAACCCAAACGTTGTTTAAATGAATACCCAAATACTCGTATCAACCCGGAATATCACGTTCTCGATCAAAGTTGGAAAATTTATAGTGTTTGTGGTGGTGTAGGTGGCGGACGAACAAAGCACACACACACAAGTGTGTGCTATTTTTTTTGAAAATGAAAATGAGAATGAATGGAAATGCTAGTGGAAGAATATAAGTGTACAAGTTCTAGACAACCATGCTTAAAAAAGCCTCCTTGTCCCTCTTGACCATCTTGACCGGCCATGGGATCCTATGGGGTCTTGGGTCTTTCTTTTCGTGTCGGAATCACTTAAAAGCTTGTAAAACTCAACCGTAAAATTTACCCCAAAGTTAAAAAGCATTTTATTCACCTTAAAAATACCTTTTCATTAACCTAGAGTATTTACACGACATATTTTCACTTTAAACCTCTTCAAAACTTATTTGGACATTAACGGACGTGTCAGGGCTCGTTTTTCGGCATTTCTCAATATTCACGGATCAAACCACCTGGAATACAAATAACATAATAATATCCTCTAAAAGAAGAATATTATACACAAATAACCATAAATTACCACAATTCTCATAAAATCATCACTGTCAACACGGTACAATATCTGAATAAACTGACAAAAGTCAAATAGTCAAAGGACTATAAATGAAATATTCAAAACACAAAAGAGAAAAGGTTACAAAAGGCTTAGAAACTATTCCTTCAATTGCATTTGCTTTGTCTTTAAAATAATGTGTAATATATCAAAACATAGTTTAGGACGGTAATTTTAACCCAAATTTTTAAAAAAATTATAGCATATATCGGTGAAACTGTAGTATTAAAAGCGTCTCATGGATAGGAGTTATATTACTAGCACAAAAACCATACCACTCAAAAAATCCACCCCAAAAATGTGAGGTTCGCCCCTAAATCTTTAAGAATAAAAGCATTCATTTTTAATGCTTATGAGAGTGTACCGGTAGTATTATAAATTCTAGAACTTGCTTTAGCGATTCATCTCGAGACTGCTAGTGATATCGTATTCGTGTGATTATGATTTACTAAGTGATAAGAGGCATTATGATAAACCCTTGTTTTTAGCCTTCGTTTGTCATGGTTATGATGATCTCCTTGATCGTATAACTACCCCCACATCCTTGCTTTGCACTCATTTTTAGTGCAAGATACCCCTAGTACACTCCTCCAAGCATATCCTTTTTGCGGTTCTCGTAACTTTTTGGTGGATTCCGGATAATTAATGAAGAACATTTTTTACACCCCACCAAAATGTTACACCCAAATCGCCTTAGCCTTCATTGTATGTACTCATTTTTAGTACATTATTGTTACCATGTTTGTTAAACCCTAGTTAATTATTTACTTGAGTACATGGTTGATAAGTTGAGTCATTATTAGTGTATACAGTTTTGAGACGATTGAGATTCATGGTAGTTTTTCATTATATGGAGAAATGGGGAAGAAAGTCAAAATTATTACCCCCATGCGTGCTTAATGCACTCCATGTTTATTGATCCTCCTAATTCGGGTCATTAGTTAGTTTATTGTTGAGTTATCATAAAACTCAAGTGTACGGGTGCAATTATAAACCCTAAGTCATGTATATTATTTATGTTTCAGCAGATGGCAGGGCAAACGTGTATAAAAAATAGAAAAAAATAAAAAAAGCAAAAAAAATATATTAGAAAATACGGGCTGTCATCTTGCTATTGTTTATGTTCAAGAAAGAGTCAAGAAAAGAAAAGAAAGAGTTTGATGTAGAGTTGTGTATATTATTGTCCTAGTTTCGTTGAGTCTTGGCTTAGCAATGCCGTTTACATGTATTCTTGTAGATAATTAACATGCCACCAGTCAAGATTCCCCCAAATATCCCAACCGTGTTTCCTTTACTCTACACCTATACATCACAACCCTTTAAAGACCTCTTTGATAGTAATTCTTAGGTTATTACGCCAAAGCGGTGGAGGTTTTTGATCCTTTATCAAGCTTATGGTAATTTATATACTATGACAAGTAGTGGGTGTTATTTTCCCATTTCATATATTGTTATAATTCATTATTACACCCGAGAGAATGAGAGAATCTAAACACATATGTTAGGTGCTAGTATATAATTTCCGTGCTTTTAATTACGAGGTCTAATTGGTTGTGCCAAAAATTATATTTATTGAGTAGGTTAAATGCCCTCGATTTTGCTATTTACTTGGTAGAAAAGCTCATTTGCTTGAGGAAAAGTGAATCACAAGTGTAGGGGTATTTGATGAGGTGTCATTTTATACTCTTTTTCAGGGTCATTTAAGCACTAAAATCATGCAAATATCCTCATTTATCATGCTTAATTGTTTCTTTTTTTATTTTAGCATTTGGAAGGCATTTGGAGAAAATACACGTGACTTGGACTCAATTTGGGAAGAAACGGGACAAGATTGCAACTCTACACGATGATGATCAAGATGTGGCATACAGTTCGTGGAGACAACATCAGGATTTCCTATGACGTCGTCAAAGTGTTCAAGAGACGACGTCAGGATGAATTGTGACGACGTCAAAGTAGCCGACTCTGAGAAGCCCAAATAAGATTCTACGGGTTGACGACTTCGCAATTAACATGCGACGTCGTCGCAACTTAATCCCTATATATACAAACCCTATTTTTTTATGTTTTGTGTGGAAAATTTAGGGAACGAACCTATACTTTGTAGCAGCGTTTCTAAACGATTTTTAAGGTTTTCTAACCCTTGTGTAGCCAACATAACTCCATGTTTAATTAAAGTGAAGTTCCTTATTCCTTTTAATCTTTCGATATGTCTATGTATTGTTTGATTAATTGTTCTTCGCTTTCAATTGTTTTGCTTGGCTAAATATAATTTGTGTTTGCTTATGATTGCATGAAACCTAGTTGTTTATCTTTTATTATTAATTCTTGTTAATGATGTGTGAGTTAGGTTTTAGAAAACTAGCTTCTTAATTACAAAGCGAAGACGTCTAGGGAAACGCGACTAGGTTAGATGATACCTACGTAATAGTCTTCATACTACCTTGCCATTTGGGTGGATTCTGAGTTAGGTGTTTAATTATTTAGAAACTTACACATTACATTACGAGGGTGACGGGTAATAAAATTGGAGAATACAACTAAGGAGTAGTGCATGATTAGGTAAACACATTTGTTTAACCATAAGAGTTTTCCATCACCTTTACTTTTCTGCAATTAGAATAGAATTAGGAGTAGTTAGTAGCTTAATCAAACCCCTTCATACCCGAGATTTTACTTGTTTTCATAAAATATAAAAAACCCAAAAATAATCTTCTCTCAGCCTCTAGACCTTATTGACCATACAATTCGAGCCTACCCAAACTATTCCCCTCGAGAACGATAATAACCCCCCAGAGTCTTGCCTATACTACACTACAACGGTTAGGTACACTGCCTAGAAGGGTTGTAAAACTTTGGTTTGCAATCACCGCACATTTGTTCATCACTTGGTCTTGCTTCTTAAAGTCACAATGAAAGAACTTTTTAAGAAATATGAAAGCCGCATTCGAGATCATAACATCGTCTTTTATGCTTTGATCTTTAAAGAAGTAATAACGATTCAATAGATAAGCTGTCAAATGTAACGGACTATCAAGTTGACCTTTTAATCTTGTCTCAATAATATGTATGATAGGGCGATAATAAGTCTCTACATTGTTGAAAGCCATTTTAATATCCTCTTTTGCTTTTTTTTAAGTTCTTCATACAAGAAGCCTAGTGATGGCTTTTGATCTCCATCAGCTGGTCGAAAAACTTTGACTAACGAAGAAATCAACTTTAAGCATAAGTTTACCATGCTCTAAAAAGATAGGCTCGTTATAATGGAATATGTTACTTTTTCATTCTTAGTTTTCGCCCATTTAGATGGTGTCCATTCATCACTAGTCTATGTAAGCCTTAAATTTTATTTTTTATCCATCAAGCTTTGCAAGGTCAGATATGATGTAGCAAACCTAGTAACTCTTGGCCTCACGATGTCCATACACTTTGTAAAATTTCTCGTTAGTGCCAACGTCATATGATGAGCGTAAATGAAGATGGTTAAATGTTGATCCCAATAGAATAGATCTTGCTTAGCTTGTATAAGCCTAAGTTGTATTGAATAAATCCAAAACAACTATGATAGAAACTTTGATTGTGAATATCAAAGACTATGCGGAATCTAGTCAATGATACTAAGGAGAATTTTAATGAAACGGTAATAAACAAGATTAATAACAAAACAGTTTACCAAACTTTTAGCCTCAATATAATACGAACACTCTTAACAGTGTTAGGGTTACAAAACCTTGAAGCTATATCGATATCAAAACAAATGATTTCTAGATATCTAACTCTATGCAATAGGATCTCATTTTATACACCAAGGAGTCCTAACCGGCTTACAATATTTTCCTAAGTTATCATGATCTTCTAAACAAATAACTTATACGTATCTTTAAAAAAAATATCTCATACTTATCACATAAGCAATCTTTATCTTCAATCAATCTTTATCCATTAGCAGTTGTAATTCTGTCAGCAGTTGTAACTTTGTACCAGCAGCATTAACTCTGAACACTAGCAACAATAACTTATACACCAGCAGCAACTAACTGTGTTACAAGCAGCATTAAGCTAATGTAGAAAGTTTTTCTTCCAATCTTCCACTATTATACTAAGTTACACTAGCAGTAGTAACTTGCAGTAATACTAGTAGTACTAGCATTACTCTAGCAGTACTAACATATACTAGCAGTACTAACATATACTAGCAGTTCTAACTACTTAGAGTATTTTTTCACAATCTTTGTGCTAGCAGTAATAACACAAACCTTTCTTCTTGAGCAGTACTAACTTTGATAAGAGCAACAGTAATTCCAAACAGCCTTATGAAGCTTTTAATCCTAACAATCCTCCTCTAAACTTGATATTTATCTTCAAAATCATCAAGTTTCTTCATTAAAAGTCTTCACCGTCACTAGGAGGATGCTTTCAAACACTTCTAGGATTCTTGAGCTATTTTGTGATGAGCTTAAGAAGCTGATAACACATTTCATTCCAATAGTCATATTTCAGCTTCTTATTCAGCATATCAGTGATTGTTGTTGGTGTAAGTGGATATCTCTTCTCTACTTGCATATAGACATGCATATTTTCAAACCTCACAAAGTGTACTCCACATGAGTCATATAGCCTCCAAAGCAATACTTTCTTTCCTTGTAAATTCCTCTATATTAGATCTTCTATATGATGTTCAAACATAGTCTTTAGATCTCCTCATATCACTCTTTCATAGCCTTCTTCTTGCCTTGTATTCCCATGCTTTGCTTTAACCAACTTCCATAGATTTTCTAAGTCTTCTCTGTTAAACTCTTTGAGCAGTTGACTAAACAATAAGTATGTCTTGGCACTTCCATCAGCTCTCATTATTTCATAATATCCATTCCTTCCTTTTTTATGAATCTAGAAATTTACAATGGGTGCAGGCTTGGTAGCTAGGAGTATAGAATCAATTGCAACATCTTCTTCTGTAACCAACTCAAAGCATTATTGAAGATCTTCTCTTTCTTTATCATCATCCACCTTTTGCTTCTTTGTAGGCTCTTGTTCTAGCTCATCACCTGCCCTTTTAGAACTGCTTTCTTCTTCTCTTATATTACTGCCTTCTACCAATTATGTATCCATGTCTACAAATGTATTTACCCTTTTCATAGCATTCTCAAATAATTCTTGAACACTGGCAAAGGACTTGTTTTTCAAATCTTTAGGCTTCCATCCTGCCATGTTCTTCAGGTAAGTAGTCATGATACTTCTTTGTTGAGCTTTGGTAGGTGGTTTACTTCTCCTTTCTTCTGCTCTCTTAGCTGCAAAGTGCTTCCTTCTTTTTTCCAAGAGTTGTTGAAATGGCTTAGACTTTTCTTCAATTGTCAACTCTTCTTGTTCCTCTGCTTGCAGCCTTTGAGCCAATTCATAGTCAGTTTCCACCTTATCCTGAATATCATTCTATTGTGCAATTAAGGCATCATTAGCTTCTTCCTTTTCTCTTGCAATCTTCTATTCCTCATCAAATTGAGCTTGTAGCCTTATAGCTTCTTGTTTATCAAAGAGGACTTGATCTTTTGGCTTCATCTTCAAAGGTTCTTCAGACTTAATCATTTTTGCCTTGCCTTTATCCTATGAAGGTTTTGATGCAGCTGTTGTTGTTGTTGTTGTTGTTGTTGTTGTAGTTGTTATTGTAAATTCGCTTGGCTCTTGAACCATAACCCCTCTAACTTTGGGTTTTGCAGCTTTGATCTCTATTAAAGTCTGAGCCAAGGTCAATTCATCAACAATTTTTGTTGTAGCACTTTTAGTAGTAACTTTAGTAGTACTAACTACCTTTTCAACCTCAACTTCCTGCTCATCTAAAACACTAGTATCAAACATTAGGTTATCATCATTCCTCCCCTGAGTCTCATCAATCAATGTAACCTCTGCATCAGAATCAATATCAGCTATTTTCCTCCCTTGTTTGGATGGATCCTCCTGATCACCCAAACTAGCTTCATCAGAGGATTCTACCCTTCTAGCTAAACCAACCTTCCTTAACCTTTTAAGCCTTGGAGTTCTTAACTTATTCCTCCTCTCTAGCTTCTTGACCTTCTTCTTTAGACTAGCAATTTCACTATCTTGAGTAGTCTTGGCCTTCTCCAAATCAAGAACCTTCTTTTGTAAGTTGGTACATAAGTTCATCAATTCAGAAAGTCTTAATTTATCCTCACCACTAAGCAGTGGATCATTGGAAGTTGTAGGTATATTTTTATCTGGTACATTCTCAATAGAACCACTAGGCTGAGGAACCTCAGTGTTCTTTTTCTTAAACTTCTTAGATTTTTGCTTCCTCTGAGGTAGGGATGATGATGGTTGAGTAATGGTGGGTGTGTGATGGGGATCAGTTGGTATTTCTGAACCGTCACCCATTTCTTCATGAGCTTGAACAATCATAGTTTGAAATAAAGGGGTAACTCTTCCAGAAAACCTTTCCTTTCCCTCTTCATGTTCCTAAATATCTTCTTAGTATGAGAGAGGGTAACATAAATCCTTTTATGATGTGACATATCCCCAATTTGTTTATTTATAAATACTTGTGCGAATCTTGGATACATCTAGAATTGTACCATACTATCCACATTCTTCACCATATTATCAAAGATATACTTGGAAAAGTTAAAATTTTGGTTTGTGGCTAAGCAAATTATTGCAGAGGCCATAGTGCTACAAAATTTGTTCCATGCAGTAGTCTTAGCACTTAGGCATTGCAAAATTGTATGAATTAAAAACTTCTATTGAGGAGAAAAGAATGCCTTGTAAAATGTAAGCTTCTGAGAAAGTTTTTCATACCCCGTGAGTGTAAGCTGTTAAAAAATTGCAGCATTTGACAGACAATCAACACCATTAGCATCTTACAGATGAAGATCTCTCCTTATTGTGGATTTAGTTATAATCACCTTCTTCTTATCCACTAGGGCTTGCAATTGTACTTCCCCATTAACCGTTTTTGCTTTGACAATATCCCAGAACTGTTTAACACATGAACAATAGATTGTAGGATTGACGGTTAAAGCATATTTGATAGGGTTTGCATTCAGAAAATCAACTATCTCCTCAAACCCTTCACTTTCAGTGGGTTTCTCCAAAAACACAACTAAATTGTGAGTATCAACAAACTTTAGATCCGACATTGTGTTGGGTTTTGATGAAGAATGATGAAATTAAGTTAGGGTTTATGATTAGAGAGTATATGAAAGATTAAAATCGATTGAATGAGTGATTGAAACCCTTAATCGAAGTATTTATGAAAATACCCTCAACAGCATTAACGTTCACCAGCAGTTGTAAGTTTATGCCTAACAGCATTAACTTTCAACAGCAGTTGTAAGTTTATGCCTAACAGCATTAACTTTCAACAGCAGTTGTAAGTTTATGCCTAACAACATTAACTTTCGCTATACCGCAGTAGTAAGTTTATGCCTAACAGCATTAACTTATACCAGTAGTAGTAAGTTTATGCCTAGCAGCATTAACTTATACCATTCTAATCAGCTTTTCCATCATCAAATTAACATTTTAGCTTACAAAATCTCTTTGTCTGTTTTTGATTTCTCTCAATTCTTTTTACTCACAATTCTCTCTGTCTGTTTTTTATTTCTCTCAATTCTTTTAGCTCATAATTCTCTCTGTCTATTTTTATCACACATCTCTCTTTCTATTTTTCAGCTTACTATATCTCTCAATTCTTTTTCTCACCAATTCACTCTATCTGTTTTTATTTTCACACATCTCTCTTTCTGTTTTTCAGCTCACTATATCTCTCAATTCTTTTTCTCACTGTATTAATTATACCAGCAGTAGTAAGTATAACTAACAATATTAACTCAGCAGTATGTAAAAGGGTTTGTATAACTAGCAGCACTAATTATACTTAATAGTAGAAACTTTTAAGTTACAAGTACTTACTCCAATTTTATCCTTAGCAGCTTTTTCATTCCATTCCAAACATCCTTCCATTAATCAAGACTTCAGAGATTAAGCATTCCAATACTTGCAATCAGATATTGAAATCTGCTAACATCAAATGCTTTTGTGAGCAAATCTGCAACATTCTGGTCTGTGTGAATCTTGATCATCTGGATAAGCTTCTTCTCATAAGAATCTCTGATAAAGTGATGCCTAATCTCAATGTGCTTTGTCTTTGAGTGAAAAACAGGGTTCTTAACTATGTAGATAGTACTCTCATTATCAATATGAATCTTAGTCTGCATAAAGTTATATCCATAATCCAGCAATTGATTTGGATCCAAAGCACCTGTCCACAGCAATTTGAAGCAGCTATATACTCAGCTTCAGTTGTGGAATTAGCAACCACAGTCTGCTTCTTGCATTGCTATGAAATCAATCTACACCCTAGGAATTGACAACCTCCTATTGTGGACTTCCTATCTACGCTTGCTTCTGCATAGTCACTGTTAGTATATGCCACCAAATCAAAAGGTGAATCCTTGGGATACCAAAGGCCCAATTTAGGTTGACCTTTTAAGTATCTAAAGATCCTTTTCACAGCATGAAGATGTGAACTTTTAGGATTGACTTGGAATCTTGCACAAGCACATACTGCAAACATAATATCAGGCCTTGAAGAAGTTAGATACATCAATGATCTAATCATGGATCTATACAAGTGTTCATCTACATCTTCACCATCTGCATCTTTGAGCAAAGGCTTTTATGTTTCCATAGGTGTGCTTGCTATCTTGACATTAGTAAAACCAAATTTCTTCAAAATCTCAGTCACATACTTGTCTTGATTGATAAATATCCCATCCTCCTTCTGCTTTACTTGCAATCCTAAGAAAAATGTAAGTTCACCCATAGAACTCATTTGAAACTTCTTATGCATCATCTTCTCAAACTCTGTGGATAATGACTTCTTTGTAGAACCAAAAATGATATCATCAACATACACTTGAACTAAAAAAATATCACCTTTAACTCCCTTCTGATAAACAAAGTCTTGTCTATCTTTCCTTTCTGAAACCCATTGTCCAACAAATAAGTTGACAAGGTTTCATACTAAGCTATGGGAGCTTGATGCAATCCATAAAGTGCATTTTCTACTTTGTATACTCTGTTTGGGAAGTCTGGATCTTCAAATCCTGGTGGTTGACAAACATAGACTTCCTCTTCAATCTTTCCATAAATAAAAGCACTCTTGACATCCATCTGGTACACCACAAAGTCTTTAAATAAGGCATAGGCTAAGAATAGCCTAATTGCTTTAATTCTGGAAACAGGAGCAAAAACCTCATCATAGTCTATTCCTTCTTCTTGTGTGTATCCTTGTGCAACCAATCTTGCTTTATTCTTAATCACAATACCTCTTTCATCCTTCTTGTTCTTGTAAACACATTTAGTCCCAATAGCCTTTTTTCCATTTGGTAAATCCACCAGAGTCCAAACCTTTTGTAATTTGAATTGCAGTAGCTCATCCTGTATAGCTTCTATCCAGCTTGGATCCTTCAATGTATGAATTACCTTTTTGGGTTCTTCTTGTGATAAAAAGCAAGCAAACAAGCAGTTTGAAAGTCTTTATGGTTTATTCTTTGCTGAATTGAACTAAACAAACCATGTTCTTCCAAATTCTTTGTCATTCTTCTTGTTTGAGGTGTTGAATGCAAGTCTCCAATAATTTGTTCAAATGGATGATCTTTGTGTATTCTTGTAGTTAGAATAGGACTGATGGGCATAAATGCATCTAAATTGTTCATGTCAGCCTCTGCACCAACATCTTCATCATCATCTGAATAAACAATATCTTCCAATTCAGGCATATTTAGATCATCTGGAAGTTTAATGCTTGATTTTAGATCAACAACATTAACTTCTATGCTAGCAGCATTAACAGTTGGACTAACAGTATTAATAGTATTACTAGCAGTATTAACATTGTTAGTGCTGCTAACATTGTCATCTTTCTCTTGATAAACTCTTGGCTCCTCTGTACTTGGAACCTCACTATCTTCATTCCCTGGATCTTTAGCATCCTTCTTTTCCTCCTCCCCTGATGGTTTGAATCCAGCATCAGGAGAACTCTTTGAATCTTGAGAGAATAGTGGATCAGCATGCTACATTGGTAGTAGAATGTAATATTTGCCAAGTACTGTCTCCATTCTAGCTTTACCTGCATCATTACATGCTTTTGTACCTGCATTACCATTAGATTGATTCCCTACAACAACTAGCTTATAGTTCATAGAATTTGTTAGTGCATCTATATCAAAAAGCCAATTAGGTCCACTTCCTGCAATATTAGATGTATTTTCACTAAATTGTACATGCAGGTTTTCTTCTACTATCCTAGTTCTACTGTTGAATACTCTGAATGCTTTGCTATTGGTAGAGTATCTTACAAAGAATCTTTCGTCAGCCTTTCCATCAAATTTACCTAGGTGATCTATGGTATTAAGGATTGTAACAGGACACCCAAATGGTCTCATGAAGCTTAAGGCAGGTTTTCTACCTAGAAAGAGTTCATAAGGGGTCTTGTTGTGAGGCTTGATAACTAACACCCTATTTTGGACATAACAAGCAGTATTAACTGCTTCAGCCCAGAAAGTTGTTGGCAATTTTGAATCAGCTAGCATAGTCCTAGTAGCCTCTATTAGTGTCCTATTTTTCCTTTCAGCTACTCTATTTTGTTATGGGGTCCTAGCAACACTAAATTCCCTCTTAATACCCTTCATTTCACAGAACTGATTCATGAACCTATTCTTGAATTCAGTCCTATTGTCACATCTCATCACTTTTACCCCAAGGTCTATTAGATTTTCTATGCCTGTTATAAATGTTTTAAGGATTTCCCTAGTTTCATCCTTAGTGGCTAAAAATAAAACCCAACTAAACCTACTAAAATCATTTGTGACAACTAGGCAGTACATATTTTTCATTAAACTCTTTACAAAGGTTGGGCCAAACAAATCCATGTGCAACATTTGTAATGGTTGGCTAATTGAACTGACTGTTTTTGTCTTACAAGAAGCTTTGTGTTGTTTTTCCTTCTGACAAGCAACACATGTTTGATTAATTTTAAAAAGTTTTGAAGGTAAACCTCTTACAAGGTTTCCCCTTACCAGTTTATTCATTGTTTTGAAATTTACATGTCCAAGCCTCCTATTCTAAAGATTAGATTCATCTGGTGTGGCTTTTGCAAAGAGACAAGTGAGACCTCCTTGAGGAATAACATTCTTTCAGTCAACACTGTACATGTAATCCTTTCTAGGAACTTTAATCAAAACATGACTTTTATCAGTTAACTTAAAGTCTGAAGACAGAACAACACATTCAGTATCAGTAAAAAAACACTATTCTTCTTGCATACATTTGTGAGACACTGAAAAAGGTTAAACTTTAGTTCCTTTACAAAATACACATCTTTAAAATCTAATTTACCAGTTCTTATTTTACCTTTCCTAGTAATTTTCCCTCCTTTGGAATTACCTCCAAAGGCAATAAATCCTCTATTAATTTCTTCATAATCTGTAAGATAGGATCTATTTCCTGTCATGTACCTAGAGCATCCACTGTCAATCACTCTTTTATCCTTCAAATCTTGATGTGGATTGCCCTGCACATAAAGGTAAGAAAATTAGTTTCTTTTGGGGACCCAAGCCATTACTGACTTGGATCTGCCTTGTGCATCAATATAGTCAAATCTTTTAAAGGACATTGATGCACCATTATTTCTGGAGACATGGTCTAAAACTTTGTGCTTTGGTCTTCAAACCCAACATGTTGAGGCCTTAACATCATTAACTGAAATTGGGCCAGACCTAGTTAAGACTGTTCTTGGAACCATGTTCCTTTTTGGACTGGGGTGAGTTAATTTAGAGAAATTCTGTTTGTTCACCCTTTGAACATTGGTCCAAACTGGTTTTGCACATCTTCCATTATTATACCAGTTATTGCAATCATTCTTCAAATGATCAAATTACCACACACATGACAAGCTTTGTTGAACATCTCAAAATCATTCCCTAATTTTTAAGACATCTGTTCGTTCCAGTTTCTCTTGTTCCCTCTAGGACTAGGTGTGTTTTGCCTATTTTTATCAACTGATGTTTTCCTAGGAGATTTTACTTGCTCAGTAGACTTAACAAAGTTTATCTTAGCAAAACTAGGTTTATTAAACATCTCAACTGTTTTAACCTTAGGCACATTTTCTTCATCACTATCAGATTCCCAATCCTTAATAATTGGGGCTCCATTTTCTTTTCTAGCAGTCTCAGGTTCATTAGTCTCAACAGTAGGCTTTTCAACTATAGACTCATTCACATCAACAAAATCATCTAGACTAGGATAAACTAAATCAGATTTTAGTGGCATAAAATTCCCAGTATAGGGAGGTGGGATAGCATTATACCCTAATCCTGTTTTACACTTATCCATTATCTGTCTGTCTAGAAGTTTACTTAGGTTTTTTGATGAATTTTCAAAATTTTGTACTGTAAGATGAACCTCATCTTTTTCTTTTGTAGCCATCTCTGACTTCCTTTTAAGCTCTGTAATATCTAAATCTCTTAAATAGATTTCTCATTTTAAGAGTTTTATATCTTCCTCATACATAGACTCATTTTTCTTAAAGACTAACAGTCTAGATTCTACAGATTCTACATCAGTTTTATAAGAGACAACATTTACCCTAGCTGTTCTTAAGTCTTTAAGTAATTGTTCATTTTGTTCTTTTAGATCTTTTACACATTCTAAACAAGATAAACAACAATTTGAGTCATTAGATACCTCAGAGTTTGTAGAAGAACTTGAACTTGTTGAAGAATAAGCCATGAGAGCAAAATTAGTTGGACCTTCTTCTGTTTGGTCACTCCAATCATAGCTAAAACCATCACACTAAGACACTAAGGCATTTGAAGTAGTTTCCTCAACTGGCACAGTCCTTCTAGTAGGCTCCTTGTTTCTGCTGTCTTGATTCCTGGGTGCCCTACACTCCCTTGCAAAGTGTCCTCTCTTGTGGCAGTTGAAACACTCCACCTTGGACTTGTCAAACCCAATTCTTTCTTTGTTGGCCATGTCCAGCTTCCTTCCAGTATTCTTTAGGAATCTTCTTGCCCTCATAGTCAGCATAGCAATGTTCCACCTCAAATCCATCTCTTCTAGATCATCAGGATTGATTTGTTGTAGATCTTCATTATCTAGCTGTGGAATACTTGGTTGGCTAGCAAAGAAGGAATAAATCACAGCATCACTCAAATTTTCAACAGTTGTTGAGCTATCAGCAGCACCCTGAGTGCTAGCAGTATTAACACCCTGAGCAGTATTAACTGCTCTAGTTGCACTGTTAGTGCTGCTAGAGGACAGAAAGGCTACATTGTGTGAGTTTGTGGTTGAGCTAGATGTCCCCTTGACCTCTGATTCATAAGCCTTCAGGTTGTTGAAGAGGTCATCCAAACTCAATGTCTCAATCTCTGGTTTGTTCCTCCACACAATAGTATGCATAGTCCATTCTTGTGACAAACTTCTCAAGAACTTCTGATTGATGTCTTCTTGAGGGATAACTTCACCATGCATCTCCAGTTGACTAATTAGCTTTTGAAGCCTTTCATAAGTTTGCTCAATCACTTATGTGCTAGATGCAGCAAAGTTTTCATATTGCTTCTATGCTAGATGCAGCAAACTTTTCATAATGCTTCAAAAGAAATAACTTCATCATGCATCTCTAGTTGACTAATTAACACTTCGTTTCTTGATGAATACGAGTGTTCTTCTCTTGCACTTGAATGAGAGGGAAGAGATGAGAAGAAGAGATTAGATCACTTGAAACAAGATCTAAGTATGTTAGTGATCAAGAGTTTTAGTGAGAGAAAGAAAAGATTAAAAAATTTCGTGCAAAGAGGAATATTTTTCTGCTGGGAATGTAGCAGTATTTATAGGCAGGGAATCCCAACGGCTCTCTGGAGGCAGTCCCGGCGGTCCCATATATATAAGGGGGCCGCCAGGCCTATAAAGGGGCCGTCGCCTAGACTCCGCTCCCTTTTTTGTCTTTTTGTGGGGAATGTTGTATCTGGTGTAGAAGCTTCCGTTTTGGGGGGAAATTTTGAATTTTAAATTTTAAGTTTTTAATAAAACTTTTTATTAGAAAATATTTTGTAAAAGTATTTTTGAGAAAATACTTTTGTAGAATTAAAAGTGAGGATTAAGAGAAAAATATTTTCTTGATCACTAATCATGCTTAATTATTTTGTTTGTCCATACCTTAAGTGATCACTAATCTAGAAATGGAATTTTACATTTAATTTGTAAACGTTTATTTTTATTGTAAACGTTTTTTACATTTTGTTATTATCAAAACGTTGAGAGGTCGAAAAATATAAATAACGTTTTTAGACATTATTTGTATTAACAATCTCTCCCTTTTTGATGATGACAAAATATAAACTCATTTTAAATAAAATTAAATGTCAAATTATTAAATGAGTTATGTTCCATTTCTTCCCCTTTTGTCGAATTCAAAAAGAATGACCGTCGGGTTGTTGAAGGAAGAAAGAAATCAACGATATCAAGACTCCCCCTTGATGTATGCTCCCCTTTGTTCAGGGCACCAAGGGATCGATCTTACAAAAATTGTTTTGCTATAAAACAAAGTTAGAAGTACAAGTGCAAGACAAATATCTTTCAAGTTAACACATAATATATATAAATTATCAAAAGAAGAGTTTCATTCCACCTACAAGAAACTCATACATTAGCACATTCAATTAATACATTCATGCAAGATAAAACTAGAACTAATACAAGATAAAGAGAAACAATACTACATAAGTCTTAAATGATTCATGATTCATAGAGAATGACTTTTTAAGCAAAAGTTTTGGGGTTTCACGTTTATGAAAACATTTAGATATTTTTAAGGTGGAGGTGGAAATTGTGAAGTGATTGCGATAGTAAGAAGATATTCAAGATGAGCAAACATGATATTCATCTCATCTCTTAGGATGAAGAAAAGGTTTCGGTTGTGAGAACAACAAATGTAAGTTGACCCATGATAGTTGTAGAAAAGAGGATGACCCATGATAGGTGGTTGAGGTTGTGGTTGAGATGGTGGTGAGATCAAGAGGGGTGATTAGGGACAAAGAAAGTGTGATGTCCAAGGAAGGATGACTTTGAAGTGGTTGAGGATTTAGAGGTCTAGGATGAACATCCGAAGTGTTGTCTAGCAAGGGGTTCAAGTGATGAGGAGAAGTTGGTTCATGTGAAGATGGTGGTGAAATTTGAAGTTTTGAGTGAAAGGAAGAAGATGTGTTCTCTTGACTTGATGA
>BQNB010078002.1:13914-25439 GCA_026074375.1 Tanacetum coccineum
TGGCCTTGATGTGTCCTGAATTGGTGCCCACTGAAAAGAAGAAGATTGAAAGGTACACTCGTGGGTTTCCTGAAAGAATCAAAGGAAACATCACTTCTTCAAAGCCTGCAACTCTACATGATGCCATCAACATGGCCCGTGAACTGGTTGAGCAAGCAGTCCAGGGTAGGGCTACCAGAATTGGTGAAAGCAATAAAAGGAAGTGGAAAGACCACCAAAGAAACAACAACAACAACAACAACAACAACAACCACAACAACAACAACCGCAACCAAAACAACAACTATCACCAGCAACAAAACAGGAGACAGGAAACTGCCAGGGCCTATGCTGCAGCCCCAATGGAGAAGAGAGGTTATGCTGGGAATCTACCAACGTGCAACCGTTGCAACTTTCACCATAGTGGGCGATGCCCTCCAAAGTGTCAGAAGTGCCAAAGAACTGGTCATCTGGAGAAGGATTGTAGAGCTATACTTCCAGGTGCATGTAATGATTTCCTGCAGAATGCACGTGTTTAAGGGTGTGGTGAGACAGGAACATCTTAAAGAAAAAGTGTCCAAAAGGTAGGGAACCAACCTATAAGGGAAGCTCGTACGAGAGCTTACGTTGGTGGTGAAAATCCCGCCGGCAGAAAATCCGAATGTTGTTACGGGTACGTTTCTTCTTAAGTGATCACTACGACTTTGTTATCCTCTTTGATTCAGGTGCAAAGAAGAGTTTTGTAAACTTCTTGCGTTAACCTTTTATTGATTCCACCAAACCGCTTTAAATACTAATAGGTATAAAGTAGAGGTTGCAGATGAAAGGTTGTTAGTACCGAACACTGTTTTATAAGGTTTGTACCGTTAGTCTTGCATTAATCACGAGTTTTCAAAATTGACCTACTCCTGACCCGACTAGGAATTTCGAACGTAATTATTAGCATGGATTGGTTTTTCCCATACCACCGAGCTTTCATAGATTGTTATCAAAAGATTGTCCCATATTCCTCTTCTGAATGGCGATGATTTTTGAAGTTCCTAAAGGCGAGAGGCCTGAAACGGATCCTGGATCACTTTGTGTATCAAGGCTGATAAAAGAATTTTGATGACATTCGGGAGTTGTCCGTAGACTTCCATGAGGTATTTCGCATGGAATCTGAGGTCGTTTTCCGTGACTTGTGTTTTGTGCCCTAAAGTAGCACCCCATTGTTACCATTCCGCTGCGATCAGATTTTTGGGGGTGTTACAGTTAGATCTCCATACCGGTTAGCCCCTTCAGAAATGTTAGAATTATCGAACCAGCTCAAAGAACTTCAAGAGAAGGGTTTTATTCGACCAAGTCATTCACCATGGGGAGCACCCTGCTCTTTGTCAAGAAGAAAGACGGTTCGATGAGAATGTGTATTGACTACAGGGAACTAAATAAGTTAACTATAAAGAGCCGTTACCCTCTCCCCAGAATTGATGACTTGTTTGACCAATTACAAGGTGCATGTTGTTTCTCCAAGATAGATCTTCGTTCGGGATATCATCAGTTGAGAGTCCGAGAAGAAGATATACCGAACACCGCGTTTAGAACTCCATACGGGCATTTTGAGTTCACAGTCATGCCATTTGGGCTGACAAACGCGCCAGCAATATTTATGGACTTAATGAACCGCGTCTACAAGCCGTATTTGGACAAATTCATAATTGTCTTCATTAACGACATCTTAATCTACTCAAAGTCAGAGGAAGAGCATGAAGTCCACCTGAAGACAATTTTAGACTTACTCGAGAAGGAGAAGTTATACGCCAAATTTTCTAAGTGTAAATTTTGGTTGAAAGAAGTTCAGTTCCTAGGACATGTGGTCAACCGTGATGGTATCCACGTGGATCCTAGCAAGGTTGAGTCGGTCAAGAACTGGAAGACCCTTGAATCGTCAACTGAAATTCGTTCATTCTTATGATTGGCGGGTTATTATCGGAGATTTATTGAGAATTTCTCCAAGATCGCCAAGCCCCTCACCCTGTTGACTCAAAAAAACCAAGAGAACCAGGCTAGGGGTAGGGCATTCATGTTGGGAGCAGAGGAAGCTCGCAAGGATCCGAACATTATGACGGGTACGTTTACTTTAAACAATCATTTTGCCACTACCTTATTTGACTCTGGTACCGACTATAGTTTTGTTTCTACTACTTTTATACCTCTGTTAGGCTTAGAACCCGTGACTTAGTTTTCTGATATGAGATTGAGATAGCTAGCGGGCAGCTAGTAGAGATTGATAAAGTTATTAAGGGTTGAAAACTGGAAATCGAGGGTCATGTCTTTGACATCGATTTGATACCTTTTGGACATGGGAGTTTTGACGTGATTATAGGTATGGACTGGTTGTCTAACTATAAGGCTGAAATAATTTGTCATGAGAAGGTAGTAAGGATACCACTACCGGATGGCAAGGTGCTTAGCGTAGTAGGAGAGAGACCGAAAGAGAAAGTGAGATTGTTGATGAGTGCTAAGGCTAGTGATAAGAAATAGGAAGAGATTATTGTGGTAAGATATTTTCCTAAGGTATTCCCGGATGACCTATCTGGATTACCGCCTATTCGGGAAATCGAGTTTCGGATTGAGTTAATCCCTGAAGCAACGCCGGTAGCAAAGTCTCTTTATCGTTTGTCACCTTCTGAATTGGAGGAGTTGTCAGGACAACTCAAAGAACCCCAAGACAAGGGTTTCGTTCGACCAAGCTCATCGCCTTAGGGAGCGCCGGTATTGTTCGTTAAGAAAAAGGATGGTTCTTTTAGGATGTGCATTGATTATAGAGAATTGAACAAGTTAACTGAGAAGAATCGTTATCCACTTCCTAGAATTGATGATCTATTTGATCAACTGCAAGGGTCACAGTTTTTCTCGAAGATAGATCTTAGGTCTGGATACCATCAGCTAAGAGTGCATGAGGATGACATTCCAAAGACTACGTTTAGAACTCGTTATGGACATTTCGAGTTCACTGTAATGCTCTTTGGTCTGACTAACACTCTAGCAATATTTATGAATTTGATGAATAGAGTTTGTAGGCCTTATCTTGATAAGTTTGTGATAATGTTTATAGACGATATCTGAAATATAATCAAACTCGAGAGGAGCATGTAGAACATTTAAGGTTAGTCTTGGGACCGCTCAAAAAGGAGAAACTGTATGCTAAGTTTTCTAAGTGTGAATTCTGGCTAAAATAAGTACAGTTTCTTAGGCATGTGATAAATGGTAATGAAATTCATGTAGACCCTAGTAAGATTGAAGTTGTTAAGAATTGGAAAGCCCCTAGAACTATGACTGAGGTTCGTTCGTTCTTAGGATTGGCTGAATGTTACCGTAGGTAATTGAGACAATTTTCTATGATACTAAGTCTCTTACATCTTGACTCAGAAGTGTAAGCTTTCGATTGGGGGATGAAACACGAATTGGCATTCAACCTTGAAGGATAATGTGTAATGCGCCTGTCTAGCTCTCTCCTCTCCGATGGACCGAAGACAATGTGGAATATTGTAATGCGTCTGGGATAGGACTAGGCTGAGTGATTTATGCAAAGAAGGGAAAGTGATAGACATAGCGTCTTAGGCGGTTGGAAAATTCATGAGGAAAATTATACTACCCATGATTTAGATTTGGGTGCGGTTGTATTTGCACTTAAGATTTGGAGACATTATCTGTATAGGACAAAGAGTGTCATCTATACAGATCATAAGAGTCTTCAGCATATCTTTAGTCAAAAAGAGTTGAATATGCGACAACGTTGCTGGATAGAATTGTTTAGTGATTATGACTGTAAAATTCGCTACCATCCTGGTAAGGAAATGTGGTGGCTGATACCCTAAGTAGGAAGGAAAGAGTAAAGCCTAAAAGAGTTAGAGCTATGAATATGATCCTTCAGTCGAGTATCAATGATAGGATACTGGCGGCTCAGAAGGAGGCTGTGGATGAGTTTGCAGGATTGCAAAAAGGTTTGGAAAAAAATGAGATGATAGAGCTAGAAGTGATGGAAACCTTGTATAACGTTGGATGAATATGGGTACCTTTGAAGGGTGATGTAAGAACCCAAATAATGAATGAAGCCCATAAGTCGAAGTACTCTATACACCTAGGAGTTGATAAGATGTATTATGATTTAAGAGATAGGTATTGGTGGCCTGGAATGAAAAAGGATATAGCTGAGTATGTTAGTAGGTGTTTGGACTTTTTTGAAGTTAATGGCTAGCGATCAAAGGCCATCTGGCTTTGCTCCAGCCACCAGAGATTCCGTAATGAAAATGGGAAGGAATAACTAATAGATTTTGTGACTAAGGTTGCCTAGGAACTATGTAGTAGCAAATGTAACACAATCTAGGTCTGTGTCCGATTGACTAAGTCTGCTCATTTTCTACCTATGCGTGAGGATTATAAGATGGAAAGGTTGGCTAGATTGTATTTGAATGAGATAGTTGCTAGACATGGTGTGCCGATCTCGATTATATCGGATCGTGATAGTCGTTTCACATCAAGGTTTTGGCAGTCAATGCAAGAGGCATTAGGAACTCGTTTAGACATGAGTACGGCTTATCACCCTCAGACCGATGGTCAGAGTGAGCGTACTATTCAGACTTTAGAAGACATGCTTAGAGCATGCGTCCTAGACTTCGGAGGAAGTTGGGATGTTCATCTTCCGTTGGTTGAGTTTTCGTATAACAATAGTTATCATGCTAGTGTGAGATGTGCTCCGTTTGAGGCATTGTATGGTAGAAAGTGTCGTTCGCCAATTATGTGGGCTGAGGTTGGAGAAGGTCAGTTGATAGGACCTGAGTTAGTGCAAGAGACTACTAAGAAGATCTCACAGATTAAGGATAGACTTAAGGCTGCGCGTGATCGTCAGAAAAGTTATGCTGATAAGAGGAGGAAGCCTCTAGAGTTTAGTGTAGGTGACTATGTCTTGCTCAAAGTATCGCCTTGGAAAGGTGTGGTACGCTTTGGGAAGAAAGGGAAGTTAGCACCTAGATTTGTTGGACCTTTTGAGATTATCAAAAAGGTAGGCCCTGTGGCCTATCGGTTAGATTTGCCTGAGGAATTGAATGGTGTTCATGACACGTTCCACGTGTCGAACCTTAAGAAGTGTTTGGCTGATCCAACACTGCAAGTTGATGCTAAGTTGAATTTTGTGGAAGAGCCTGTGGAAATTTTAGAAAGAGAGTTTAAGAAGTTGAAGCGTAGTAGGATTGTCATCGTCAAGGTTCGGGGGAATTCAAAATGTGATCCTGAATTACCTGTAACGGAAGAATCATAAGAAGTTGAAGTACCGCGCATTTGTTTAGTGAGTGTTAGTATTGAAATCGTGACGAAATTCGTTAAGGGGGGTAAAATGTAACCTTTGCCCTTTTTGTGTTCTGAATATTTCAATATATTCCCCTTTGACAATTTACTTTGTTAATTAATTCGATTTTGTACCCGTGTTAACGGTGGTGATTTTTATGAAAATTGGATGAATTTGTTGTTATTATTAGTGATTAATAATCCCTTTTGGAAGGTATTATTGTGTTATTTGTATTCCGGGTGGTTTGACTTGTGAATTTTGAGAAATGCCAAAAAACGAGTCCGACACGTCCGTTAATGTCCAAATTGAGTTTTGAAGGGTTTAAAATGTAAATACGACAAGTGAATACTCTATGTTAATGGAAAACTTTTTTTAAATGAATAAAAATGCTAAGTAACTTTGGGGAGTATTTTACGGTTGAGTTTTACGAGCTTTTAAGTGATTTCGACACGAAAAGAAAGACCCGACACCCCATAGGATGCCATAACCGGTCATGGGAGGATAAAGGGACAAGGAGGCTTAAATTTAGCTAACATGTTCCAAGATGTACACATTAATTCCATTTACTAGACAATTCACCCATATTTATTCATGTTCAAAAAGAAAAAAACACACACATAGGTGTGTGTGTGTGTGTGTTTTCGACCACCACCCAACCCACCACCCAAAAAAACCACATAGTTTTTCCAACTTTGATCAAAGAACGATGTATATCCTGGTTGAAAAAGAAGTGTTTTGGGTATTCATCTTAAAACAACAGTTTGGGTTGTCCGCTTCAGAGGAAATCACAAATTTGAAGATTGTCTTGTAAGTTTTTGCAAATTTAAATGTTGGTTTGTCCGTTTGGGTTTATTTTTGAGGCATATATGTTGTTTGTACAAGTTATCGTTGTGAAAAATCAATTTTTTGGAAGCGGAAAAGAATAAAAAGGGGTGTGTGTTTAGGTTTCGTTGGTTATAAAAAAAGAAAAGAGGCTTTTGTGGTTTTGATGTTGCGGTCATGATGGTTGAATAACATATGTTTCTAGATATCTTATTTTGGATAATAGCTTGTATAGCTTATTTGTGGGCTTATTTTTAAGCATTTCGTGGCTTAATTTGGGCTTATAGGCCACGTCTTTCATCAAGATCACTAGGGAAGTGATCTTTGATTATTTTGTTTTATGGCCGTTATTTAGAGTGGCTATTTTTTTAGGTTTCATTGTCACACCCACAACCCCGCCAAGGCAGAATCGCAAGGCCTGATCAATAGGCATCATCACAACACAATGCTCAAAATAGATAAAACTAAAAAATGACTTTCCATAAACTTCAAGATCGCGCAAGCGTGTTTTGACAACGCCCAAAACTAAAAGTCCAAAATATAATGCCATGCAGATACAAACATGACCAAGTTCAAATGAAACCTAAAACAGATAAATCATAGACTTCGCAGGCCAAGCCTTAATGTCCAGCTAACTCCTCTTCCAAACTCCTTAACAACGTTTTGGCTCACCTGAAAATTGATGCTAAAAACGTCAACATAATTGTTGGTGAGAGTTACAGGTTTAGGACTAACTTATGACACCGCGATCGACAAAAAACAACATTTACGAACATATATGCTTGGCTATTATTTTAAAAAATAAATTCACATATATTTAGGGTGGATCGTACCCCTTCGTCCCATAATATCTCCGCGCAAGACTGACCCACTTGACTAGCTAAGTCCGTTCGGGTCTCACACAAGGTCATGTCATCCTCACATATACATGCCTTACCACAATTCATATCACATAGTAATAGCACATAGCAATCATATAGTTCGACACTTAAAAACACATATCACGGTTCATAATTTAAAAACAGTTTGCATCATTTCTATCCCAAAATATAAGTAAAAAGTGGGACTGTAAAACTCACCTGATGCAAAGCAAATTCCAATTCCTTCACTTAATCTTGCAAATAATCTAAACAAAACAATACACACATATGTTACCATTTATTAGGTCACACACCCAAGTCGATGTAACAATCACAACGATGGATACTCTATATCCTATCTTGATTCAACTCTTCTATATACTCCTCATACTTGCTAACCTCAAATTACCTCACAAACTTTACTTCTCAACTTTCTGCTTTTTACTCAATTTTTATAGTCACAAGATGACTCTAAATAAAATACTTAAATACCTAATTGGTTCTTCTTATTACATCTCATACCTCCCCAATGAGTTGTGAGCTCCTATGATTTTTGGATAAAAATAATAGTGAGTGTAACCATTTTATAAAAATTCAACATCACAAAGTATCCAGAACTTGACCTGATTCGACCTTCAAAAAGTTTAGCTTGAGCAGACCCATTTAAACACTTAGGAAAATTCTACAAAAATTCTAGAATATCATAAACATCATGAAATTGCTACAATAGCAAGCCCATTAATTAAAAAGACGTTTTGATATGGTTTTGGACCTCACAAACACAACTCAGAATCTACCCCGAAAACTCAGTTTTGACAACGAATCTTGTTTGACTAATTTGACTAACTTCCACTAACTTTTAATTCATGAAACCACTTGAGTTGGAAAGTAACTCTCTGTAGTTATTCTTAGGCTCAATAAAATCAATAAAAGCTATCCGTATGACCAAGATATGGCTCTCGCAAGATGACCTAAAATTCTGCTTAGATTTCTATTCCAAATTTAGCATAATTAACCCTAATTAACTTACCCAAAACCCTAATTATTAACCCTAAAACGATTTTTGATGATCAAAACCTCTTAATTACAGATTACTTACAATAATCTAATCCATCCTTAATGATTGTTACGTTAAATAGAATCAATTGAATTAAAAAAGGATTTAGAAAACATTGCCTTAACTCTTGAAAATCAAAACCCTAAAAAATTTTGGGTTTCCCTTTGTTCTTTGTGTTGTTCGACCGGCCAAGGAGAGAGGAGAGGAGAAAAAAAAGTGTTTTTTGATTAAGTTATGATTTGTATTTATAGGCTTAGAAAAAGATAATTACCAAAAACAAGTTGTAATCAAATTGGGATTCTTTTTTATTTATTATACATTTACTTTAATTCTAAGTAAAAACCTTTAATTATTTTGCTAAACCTTGAATTTTCTAACTAGTTTTCAAACTAACCTTCGATTCTAACTATTTTTAAAAAAGAAAGTACTCTACAATCTATAAAATACTAAACTAATATATATAATATGAATTACATATACATAGTACGTACACAAAATATTACATACACGACATTTGAAACTATGCAAAGCTTTCAAATGATTTCATTTCCACAAGTACCATGATTCATCACTCATGTACTTCCATCTCATACACATATAAAACACATAATGACACACATAAACTGAATTATACAGGCTTTAACTAACCAGCTAAAATCTCAGTTGTCACATTGGTACCCGTTCAGTTTCAAGAGCACAAGGGGGAAAAGAAAATTTTCCTAAACAAATTTATATGTGTTCATTTATAGTAGATGTGTAGTAAAGGGGTTAACCCAAAATGAGAAGTAAAGGCATAATGATTATGCATTGGAACCAAACACAACTTGAGTGTTTTGGTGGCTATGTAGCCGACGCTACATATGAGCTAGATGCTCATTTCCTCATTTTTTTGTAAATTCTTTACTTACAATTTGTTGTGTAACATTTAGTTTAAGTGTAACTTTGACACACATTTGCTTAAAACATGTACTTTAGTCGTGGTTATTAGTCACGAGACAAGGAACAAGGATAATGTTTCGTAGAAATAATGATTTACGATCTCTAAAATAATAACGAGACGCGTCGTAAATTCTTACAATGCTTAAACCAATTAACGAACGCATGATCAACAGGTGACTCGCGAGACGTCAAAAATAAAATTTTCAAATTTCCGTTCGTATTAAAATACGAAAATAATTATTTTCGACAAATAAAATTTTAAAAGTCGACGTTTGTTTACAAAAACTCGTAAAATAATAATAATGATGTAGAACTCGCGATTGTCATACGTGTCGTGAAACTCAGGTTGTTACATTCCACCCACCTTAAAGGAGCGCCGTCCTCGGTGATCGTCCTTTTCTACTTGCCTTATTGTTTGTTTGTGGTATGACGGCTTCTCGTCATCGCGCAGACTCCCACATCCTTTCAAAATAAATATGCGATACAATATCCGCTCTAACTATTCCGCATGGAAAGTCAACAAAACAAGCGATAATTATACCAACAAAATAAAAATACAATCGTGGAGGCTCTTATGATAAGAGGCAAAAACAAGTTGCGGGAATATATTCGACAAAACCAGATCACGTCATTCTAACTTTTATAGTCGCGTTCTTCATAAGGAACAATATACGTCACGGAATATATCCGATTGAAATAATTATTACGTCGTTCTCCCGAGAAATTTTCTAAAATGGATGATCGATCCAAACTTAGTTGGGGATCATATAAACAACAAAACCAAGCGCACCTCGCTTATCAAACCAAGGCTAAAACTTACGTTGTTAATTAAAATCAAAGTATATGTCGCACTCAAATACGGAATTATACCAATATTCAAAACCGAGAATACGCTTCGTTACCAAAAATCCAAAACATACGTCGCTAACTAAAACCAAGATAGACGTCAATAATCAAATTCGATATATATAATTATATCATTATCCAAATTAAAATACTCATCATTATTCAAAACCAAAATACACATGTCGCCCTTCCGGTCTCGTTCAATAATGCCCCTCCGGTTGCAAAAAATAATCCGAAACACATTAGATCTCCTAATCACCTTACGACATTGTTACACATGCCCACATAATCACATAAGTACCTATTGTACGCTCGCCATCTTTTACATGATGACTCGATGAATTTGACCTCATACTAAGGCATTCATCACGCCCGCTTTTAACCAAGCATTGGCGACTATTATTACATATCATATTCGCTTTCCTTTAGAGCTTTTGGCATAATTATTCATTCTAACACTTAGGTTTATACTCCTCCGGTTACATTTTCCTCATCGTACCGAGCTTGACACAAAGTCAAGCCACCTCGACGATAATTCCAACCTAAACACGGCTAATTCTAATTAGTCTACACTCACTCTCATGGGTACTTCAAGCCACAATCGTCAACAAGACTTTCGGCGATGTCTACCCACCTTATCATGTCCTAAATTTTCACTTGGTCGATTATACCCATTTACTTACAACCTAAGCCGCATCACTGGCCACGAAAAAAAGGTGACATGAACGCTCACTACCATTTAAAGCACATAACACATATAGCACATATTCCATATAATTTGGCGGTGACAATCCCGCTACAACACATAATGTCAAATGAAAATTTTAAAAGCGATTATGAAAACAATGAGCATCATGGACTTCATGGCGACTAGCGTCGTTGGCTTGGTCCCATCTCATTGCGTAGCATCATTGATGAATCAAATCATCAAGTCGAAATACTCACACTCCTAACTCAATACCGCTCGACTTAGGACGTTGGCTATTTTGGTTGTTCCTACAGTAATGGAAACGGACGTTACAATTTAGTTAGAATCTCAATCAATTCGCCACTCTTTATGCCCTTGGGTCGTCACGTCGCGGAGTAAGGGCCACTACACTTAACCGTAGGTCAAGTATCATATAGTGTCTCAATAAAATACTTGACGTCATCAGGTATACTTACGACTACACTACCACTACACTCTATTTCAGGGAAAGAAGTCTTCTTCACGGCCATCAGTTGATACATTTAAGGCGCCATACATCCAATGTAGGAGAGGACTTCTCCATTTCTCACTTTTAACCTTGGGACTAACCATATTAGCTTCCACCCACCTTAGGAATCTTTACATCTCCAAGAAGATCCCTTCTCAGTGTCGATATCAGGTTTACACCCTTGATAGCTCAAATCTATCATTGCTTACTAGCACACCGACTACACTTGGTCTTGACACGTCTTCATAACAATCACCGCTCCTAGATACTATGAATTAAACAATATTCCCTTCTAGACACACTCGTTCCGAACAATATCGTAGGTATTTCCGCTTTGGAACGACTCGGTCATAATGACTTGCATGAGACTCTCTCCATGCAGTCGATAAGAATAGGGTTACTTGCATAAATATCCGTAGCAGGATAAAAATATTTTCTCCTTCCGGAAGCTTGACCCAAACATTTATCTCAATTACCAAGTGTTTTAAGGGTGACGATTTATC
>BQNB010078003.1:3324-16438 GCA_026074375.1 Tanacetum coccineum
GTCTTACCAGAGAGAGGTTATTCTAGTTTAATGATGTTAGTTCAGGTACCTTGTATCGAAAGTCTCCTGGCCCTGCGTTTGGTTAGTGCAGCGTGTTCCGTATGTTTGGCGGTACAGAAAGGTTAGAGCAGTAGCATTGTTGAAGGGAAGGTGGTTCGAAGTTTACAGAGATTACTTGAGATAGAGAGCAGTGAAGTGATTAGCCTCAAGTGGGGGATTATTGAGTTGTGAAGACTGATATAGGCCCCGATGTGTGTGGCGCAGGTGGCGCAACCCCAAGTTAATCCAGATTCGACAATAGCTCAGGTAGAGCAGATCACGCCGTTCACATAGAGTTGGACAGGTGGTCCAGCGACTCTAGAACATGTTGCGTCCTGTATCGTTGGAGGGGAGTGTAATATTGGGTTTGAGGGGAGGATTGTTAGTGCAAACCCAATCCCACTTCGGTAGGATAAGTAAACTGAAGATGAGCTTCACACTTATAAACACCCCTCTCATTGTAATTGTAATTTTGGATCTGGGTGTGTGTGTTTTGTACCCCGTGCAATTTAGCACGGGTCGTGCAGTTTGGCACGAGTTTGAGATGTTTAGCTCAGAGCTTAATAATCTCTCTTTGGTTTGATCCCGTGGACTGCCACGACTATCCTAGTCGTGGATATCACGTTATATCTTGTGTCGATTTACATTCCGCAATTACTTTCCGTAAGCCTTGTTTGTTCGAGCGGTGTGTGCATGAACTATACACCGTACAGAGGTGTGTGGGTGTGATATACCCTAACACACAGACAACCTATACACACCTTTTGAAGACAAAAAGGTGTCTTAATTGCATTTCAATCACTACTATAATGTTCATGTTTACACAAAACTATATTCCTATACGTGATTCTATAACTCGATTTTAGAAGGCTTTTGACATTGCTAATTTAAGTTGCTTATCTGCTTTGTCGCGTGTTTTGGTTAGTCAATTCCAAGTTTCTTGTTCCAAATTGCTCGCTTCACTCACATATAATCAAATTGCTCGCTTCACTCACATATAAACTGTCGATATCAAGATAACATTAGGTGACTGGTCCAGCGACATCAACAGGTCTGTTATGTGTTTGGTGCAGCGAAATCAGTAGTTTGTCTTACAGTGTGTTTGGTTCAGGTCTAGTAGCCCTTTCTATCTTTATCAGTTGTTGCATTTAGTCTAGTGCTTAAATGTGTGATTGTTTTGCAATGCTTGGTCCTATATGTGTTGTCAAGTTTGGAAGTTTGGGCCTGTTCTAATTTTGACACTGCAGGCTTATGTTTTTTTGGTTGGGATACATGTGTCTAGTTTTTTTAGTGTGGGGTTTCAACACTTTTATAGTGTGTTTGTGTGGACACTTATGTGGTAGTTTCCTTATGTTTTCAATTCCCTGTATTGGTTTGTCATGGTTTGTAAGTTTTTCTTTTTTTTAAGGGGCTCGCTATTTTAATCGGCTTGTTGATGTAGCGGGCTGCCTTTGTTTGTATCGTGGTTGTCTTTTTATAATATTTCTGCCTTTCCAAAAAAAAATCAATCTGTGTAAGCAATTACCAATAACCTAATAAATGTGGTCTCGTATAAAATGCAACAAGCTAGGATGCAATTCAACTAAGCAACCCCCAAAAAAAAGCATATACGCGCACTAAAACACTAGATCACATATCTTCGAGTCAGGCGTAAATCTACCCTACAGTAATACATATAAAAGTGGAAAAGCCCCTTTATCTCTTTCATAAAAGGGAGTAAACAACAAGAGACTAAAATATAATCTAACTTTTATATTAGAAGTGTAAGATAAAAGGTCCAAAATTGATCCACTAATTTTAGCTCCTGTATCTTTAAATTTGAAATTTTGTAAACATTAAATTTCTGATAACTTGAGACTGAAACTCGAAGTTTATCAAGCTCAAATGAATCAAACTCAATACATTAATAATCAGTTTGACTCCTTACCAAATCAACTGCTAAAATAAGATTGTGTGGTTTCGTTTGTTCAAGAGTCAAATCTTGCCTGTGCAAATAATCTTGATAGAGCATCTTGTTCGCTAAACTCCTGATGTTGCTGCCTATTATCAAACGACAGTTTGGCTCTTTCTACAGCCTTCATTATGTCATCATTCGACACAGAGACTCCCCCTGTGAAATCATACAAGTCAAAAGATGTATCCTGCAACAAACATGATATCATGTTATCTTAATGGCTATTTAATTTTACCTCTGCGTGCAGCAAGAAGAGCAGCTTCATTGGCAATATTTGCCAGATCAGCACCTACTAAACCTTGAGTCAATGAAGCGACCATATTAAACACCTCGTTTCTGTCATCCTCAAGTGTGATCCCTCTGAAATGAACAGCCAAGATTTTCTTCCTTCCATCTTCGTCAGGTTCCTTGACAAACACTTTTCTTGAAAATCGTCCAGCACGAAGTAGAGCTGAGTCCAACATTTCAGGTCTGTTTGTTGCTGCAATTACCACCACCTTCTTATCAGACTCAAATCCATCCATTTCTGTCAACAACTGTAAAAACCAAAAGTATCATTAATAGACATTAAAATTAGAACTTTAAAGTTTTAATTGTTGGGAAATTCTGTCGGATGTGATTTGGCTTACTGAAGCCAAACACAGACCCGTTTAAAAGAATTTTGTCGAAAACCTCAACCCTGCATAACCCATGAAAGCCGTTTATCTAGACTGGTCAAACGTGTTTGTGTGTTAAGTGGGTAGTAGACGGGATGTAAATTAATTGAACTTATATGGGTTGATATGTTGACCCAGTTAGCCATGACCAATAATAACCAGGTTGGATGGGTCAACCTGAACCCTTTATACCCGAACCATTTTATAACCAACCCCAACCCGTTTATTTTCGTGTATTGTCAATATCGCCAACCCAGCTTAGAACAACCAAAAACTGGAAATACAAAACTTACTTGGTTTAGTGTTTGGTCGCCTTCGGTGTTGAAGCCTCTACCACGCTTCAGACCGACTGCATCAAGTTCGTCGATGAAAATGATGGATGGGGCATGTTTTCTAGCCTCCTTAAAAAGATCCCTGATGCGACTAGCTCCTCTTCCAACAAACATCTCAACAAACTCACTTGCACATGTGATGAAAAATGGGACTCCAGCTTTTTCAGCGACCGCTCGGGCTAGTAACGTCTTCCCTGTTCCGGGTGGACCCACCAGAAGCACACCTCGAGGTATCTTAGCTCCAACATTCGCGTAGGTTGAATCTCCTTGAAAGCATGAAACAATCTGCAAAAGATATGGTTCAGATATTTATGTTAAATCCAACAGTTTTGGACTTTCAGTTAGTGTCTCTGTAACTTACTTATTCTATCTACAAAAAAAGACCATATTATCTGATCATAAAATTATCAATGACCATTTTCTGAAATAAAAAAAATCGGTATATCAAGTTATTGTCATCAAACATAAACACTACCTCCATTAGCTCTGCCTTAGCTTCATCGACACCTTCAACATCATCAAAAGTGACCGTGTCGGTTTTACTAGGTTTTCTTGCTATGCTACCACCGCCACCTATTCCGCGAGCAACTAACGAAAGCATGGCCCATGAAGGAGCTTGACTTAGTAAAGTAGAGAAAATCCTCCTCCCGGCTGAAACCAAAAACGGTTCAGGGTCTAATCCGTAAGTGGTTCCTTTTTGTTTCATCAAATCAAGAAGCTCTCTGTAATCATCATCAATATATATTGTAGAATACTGCCACCCATGATTAGGAGCTTGCCTAACAACAATTTCCCGATTCTTCTCATGGTGCGACTCAGGCAAAACCTCCGGTTTCCTTGACAACTTCGCAAGCATAGACGTCACCATTTCTTGCAAATTAACTGTAGTGATTTTTCCTTTTTTTAGTACTAGTGCGCTCTTGGAGCTTTGTGGATCACAATTGTACATTATACTACGTGAGTTTTCTTTGAACTGAACCCTCGTTACACTTCCGTCTTGAAGACCTTTAAACAATTCTGAATAGGGAACAGTTTTACATTTTGATCCTTTTGATTTCAATACCAGATAACACACTGCCATTGCTACAGTGATTGAAGCAGGAACAATGTTATCCTTTAAGAGTGTTTTGGCACTATCCATCTTTGATTTAAGAGAATACTTTTTCCAAATGGATGCAAGCCAACGCTTTGGGCATATTTTTTTCCATAATCTTTTATTCGTGTCATTCTCCTCTTCTTCACTTTTCAGATCAATGTCTTTGTTTTCATTTGTGTCACCCATGATTTATCTTTAGGAATAAAAGAAATACCAATATCAGTGTCAAGATAAACCACACACACACACACACACACAAACCAAATTAAAAAGCAATCTCAATCAAGAAATAATTATTTTAGGTGCCTTTGTTGTCATTGATGTCATTCATACTCTATCGAAAATGCTTAATTATGCCGTTAGGCTTTTAATTATATGTGATACTTGAAGTTTGGTGCAAAGCATAATTAGATAGTGAGGAAAAAGCAGCAATATAAAGGACAGAAAAACGGCATGATCATCAACCACCATTCACCTAATCGGACACACATCAACTACAACAATTACAAGGTTCCATATCCAACCATCATAATATACAACTCATGTCGACATAAAACAAGTATTTGACAACAATTACACCGAATTTAGTATGCTATTTCTCATTTTACCTAAAAATATTGTAGGCCTTATTAGTGTTTCAGGATAACTTCTAATATACGAGACACAATAAGAACCACCTGGAGCAATTATTGTTGCAAAGTAAGTATAAGAGGGTGTTTGGAATTGCTAAACTAATTTTGGGGGTAATAAAAATAGCAGTTTTCAGTAAAGATTTATTTCGACGAGCTTATCGGAGATGCATTCGAATCAGCTTTTTACCCTCATATCCAACCTAAAGACCCTTAAAGCATATTTTCAGTCCCTTTACCTTATTTTCCCAAGTTAGTAAAGAGCTTAGGTTGTGTTTTTTTGATTTAGATGTTTTATGTCTTATCTGCAGAACCATGTCTGCCGGAGAAGAGGTGGATATGTGAAGTCTTTAAAAAACTCTCCAAAATGGAAGTGAGAAAAAGTAATGTTAGTCTATTATGTTTAGAAATAAACAAAAAGTAACGTCTGCGCACTTGCAAGCGCGCCTTACATAAGATGAAAAAAGTAGCATGTTGAAAAAACAAAAACAAGCTTAGGGGATGTTAGTTTAAGCTTATTTTTGTGCTTTGAGCTTATCACATCTCGGCTTACATTTCATAAGCTCAATATTTCTGGCTTATTCTCAAACTTATGGGCTTTTATAGGCAGATAAGTTTCAAAATAAGCCGAAAAAATTATGCTAATGAAATATAAGCCCTTAGTTAAAAATTAAGCATGAAAACGCAAATCCTAACACTATTTCCAGAAGTGCTTATTTTTAAGCTGTATAAGCCTAATCAGGATATATATAAAAAAAACCCCAATACCCTCTAGCGTGAGTTGAAATTGAGGACAAAATCAACCAACAATAAGATTAAACTAATAAAGACAGAACATCAGAGATGCAAATTAAAACCCTAAAGATATATAAATGAAGACAATACCAATTTATACAGATTGAAGCTTCAAAAACTATATTTAAATCAGAAGAAGATATAATAATATGAAGACAATAGAAAGAGGGCGTGTCTTGGGTTATACGTTTGTTTGGTGATAGTGGTGGGGTCTGGGTGGGGGGGGGGGGGTAGTTCAGTTTGGTGTATGTGTTAGTAAATCTAGGCCGATGGGTTGTGGTGATCGGGTGGGGGGGGGCGAGGGGTCGGTGTTTATTAGGGGTGGTGGGGTGTTGGGGAGAGTAGGGGGGGGGTAATGGGGGGAATTAGTAGGGGGAGGGATGTGAGGGGGGGTAAGAGGTGGCGGGTGGGGGAGTAGGAGTGGGAGGGGGGGTTGGGTGGTGGGATGGTGAGGGGGAGTGGGTGGGGAGTGAGGGTGGAGGTGGTGGGGGGGTGGGTGGGGAGGGTGGGCGGGTGGGGGGGTGGGTGGGCAGTTGGGTAGGGGGGGGGCGGGGGCTTCGTATAGGTTCCTCGTGGCTTGGCGGGGTTGGGGGGAATTAGGGGGAGGGGGTTTCCAGGGGGGGGGGGGCTGGTCGGGGTGACATGGGGAGGGGTTATATGGGGGGGGGGGTCGGGGGATGAGTGTGTCGTAGCTAGATGGGGGAGGACAGGGGGGGTGGTGGGTACTGGGTTTCGTGGGGGTGTGTGGTGGTGTTGGGGGTGGGTTCTGGGGGGGGTGTTGCTTGGGTGAGAGTGGAGGGGTCGCGTGGATTCGTGCGAATTCTTGAGGGTGGTTTAGGACGGTTTTTGTGTGTGCGGGCATCGGTCTGAGTTTTAGTGGGAGGGGGGTTGGGGTGTGGGATGAGGGGGGGGGGCGTTTTATAGGGGGTAGTGGGCGGGGGGGGAGGGGGGCTGGGAGTGGGGTGGGGGGTTGGCTTTTGCTGCGGTTGAATATATGGTGAGGTGGTTGGGGCTGCGTTCTGATTGGTGAGCAGACGGGGGGCGCTGGGGGGGGGTAGAAACGGGGCGCGGGGGGGGTGGGGTTATGTATGCGGTGGGTTGCGGTTGGTATGTGGTCGGGTATTTCTTGGTCTGTTTTGCTTGTTTTTGGTATTGTTCGTTGTTTGCTTGTTGTTTTTTTTGGTCTTTGGTTCTTTTCTGTTTCACTTTTATTATGACTCGTCTTGGGGTTTCTTTGCCTTCTGCTTGGGGCGACATTTGTTTTGTGGGTTTTTCTTGACTTGCGTGGTTGCTTGTAACTCTGTCTGGTTCGGGTTGTCGTGTGGGTACGTTTGATTTGGTTTTGGCGGGGTAGGGTTAGTGTTATGGGTGTTTCATTAAGTGGGTCTTTCTTGTAGTTTGTGGGTTTTTTTCGTAGTGGTGAGGTTTTTTTGTTCTTTGTTTGGTTCCGTGGTTGGTTTGGTATATTTTGGTGTTGGTGTGGATGGTGTTGTTTTGTTTGTGATGTTTGTGTAGGGGGGGTTGGTGATCTTATCGGGGTCTTGGGGGTTTTGAGTATGGCTTGGGGGGGGGTTACGGTTGCGTGGACGTTGGGTTTTATAGATTGCGTGGGGCGTGGGTGATGGGGCGGTATGGGGAATTATTGAGGGGAGGACGCGGGTGTGGTTGGGCTTTGGTTTGGTGGTCGATGGGTGTGTATCATTTGGGGGGGGTGGGAGTTTGGGGGGCGGGCGAGTGAGTGCGGTGTATTGGTTGTCTTTTGTTATGAGGTTTTGTGTTATTTGTTGGGTTCGTGTTTTTTGGTTTGTTTTTTACTTTGGTTGTCACTTGTCTTGAGTTTTTTTCCTTTGCTTTGATATTGTTTGTTTATTGTCTTTGTACTTGATTGTGTTGGTATCTTAGATTTTTATTCTTTGTATCTTTTTATTCTTTTTTTTTCTTTCTTATTTTGCTTTTTCTTGTTTGTTGGTATTTTTTTTGGTAATTCCTAAATTCTTTCTTTGATATGGTTGTCTCCTTGCTCTTTTTCTTCTTGTTATTTTTTAACTCCTACTTTTTTTTACTTATCTTTTTTTTTTGTTTTTGTTCTTTGCTTTGGTTCTATTTACTTTTTTTTGGAACTTTTTACTTGGTCTTGGTAATATATATCATTTGGTATCTTGTATCCTGCTTTCTTGTCCCATGAAGGGGTTATTTTTGACTGAGTCAATGACAAGATGGATAATATATTAGTACAAAATCTTTAGAGTGGGCAACAGGTTGCTTCAAAAAACTCGTGCTGCAAGCGCGCCTTACATAAGATGAAAAAAGTAGCATGTTGAAAAAACAAAAACAAGCTTAGGGGATGTTAGTTTAAGCTTATTTTTGTGCTTTGAGCTTATCACATCTCGGCTTACATTTCATAAGCTCAATATTTCTGGCTTATTCTCAAACTTATGGGCTTTTATAAGCAGATAAGTTTCAAAATAAGCCGAAAAAATTATGCTAATGAAATATAAGCCCTTAGTTAAAAATTAAGCATGAAAACGCAAATCCTAACACTATTTCCAGAAGTGCTTATTTTTAAGCTGTATAAGCCTAATCAGGATATATATATAAATTAAAAAAAAAAAAAAAAACCCAATACCCTCTAGCTTGAGTTGAAATTGAGGACAAAATCAACCAACAATAAGATTAAACTAATAAAGACAGAACATCAGAGATGTAAATTAAAACCCTAAAGATATATAAATGAAGACAATAGAAGAGGGCTTGGTATCCTCTCAAACTTGGGTGAGGGTAGGATTCGCTCTTATTTTTATCGACTTAATATTTGATATATCATTTTCTTTAGTTTATACCTCAAAACTGACTTTCTTTTTTTTGTTAAATTTATACTCTGAGTCCCTCAAATTTTGCACAACTTTATGTTTAGTCTCAACTTTTGAGAAATTTTATCTAAATCTAAATTACATACAGACTAAATTACACCGTTAGTCCCTCAACTATTTCAAATAGTCAGGCACTCTTAGCGACTACATGTGGTCGATAAAGATGATATCGTGTAGGGTAGGGGAGAGCATCGGGTTAAACCCGGACCGAACCGAGACCGATATAGCCTAGGATCGGACCGAATGTGTTTGGTCCGGTCCGGTCTGGTTTTTCGGTCGGTCCAGTCCGAGAAGGCAAAATGGTCGGTTGTACGTAAGACCAGATCGGACCGAGGACCAAACATGAGGTAAAGTGTGGACCGAGGACCAAACCGATATAGGCTCGGTCCGGTCTGGTCGGTCCAGTTCAGGCCGGTTTCTCGATTCGGTTCGGTCCGGTCCGCGGTCCGCTATGCTCGCCCCTAGTGTAGGGGTGTCAAAAAACCCGAGAAACCGACAAACCGTGCCGAACCGCTTAATCCGAAACCGAAAAAACCTAATGCCTTAAAAACCCGTTTATCACGGTTCAGTTTTGGTTTTTTATTTATAGATATATGCGGTTAACCGAACCGAACCGTGTATACTATACATGAAGGTTTTTAACAAAATATTCGAACAGTTAGACAAATATTGATCTTATTTTTGCAATATATTTGGTTGCTCACAATGTAAGCATTTACTAAACATCTATGTGTGAAATTGATAAATTTGATCTTAACATACAAATGTCAAATAAATACTTATGTTAGGCTAAACGTAGTGGTGATCGCAGTGGACACCGCCACGTCAGCGTCAACTCAGCTTTCTCTCTCCTAAACCACACAGTGACCAAACACCCGTAGTGGTGACCGCACAGACGACCGAACAAAAAAAAATTTAAAAAACTTTACATTAATAATTAAACATTACAAATTAAAATACGGAAATAAAAATACACGGAAGAAAAGACGGAAAAAAAATTACGGAAGATAAAAAATTACAGTAATATGATGCAAATGTACATCAAATGCGTAATCCTTTTAAGACTCCTAGACTGTGCAGGAGTTCTTACGATAGCCCATTTTTTCTTTAGCACGCCAAATGCTCGTTCCTTTCATGCGCTTGCTTATATCTTATTCGCTTCACATCATTTGACCATGGCTGCGAAATAGACTTCATAAGCACAACCCATTCTGGATATATCCCGTCAGTAAGATAATATCCCCATTTATAAGTCACGTCGTTAGCCACGAATAGAACCTCTGGTGCTTTTCCTACTTTAACAGGGGATTGACGTAAAACGTTAACGTCATTGTTCGAACCTGCAACACCAAAGAAGGCGTGCCAAATCCATAAATCTTGTGAGGCAACCGCTTCTAACAAAATAAATGGCTCTGACCCGGAATCACCCCTACTGAATTGAGCACGATATGCTTGTGGACATTGAGCCCACAGCCATTTTGTACAGTCTATGCTGCCTATCATACCAAGAAACCCATGTTTGTTCTCGTGAAAAGCGTAGAGTTTTTCGACGTCAGTTTGCGTAGGCCTTCGCAAATACTCCTCGCAATATAACTCTATAACCCTATTACAGAAATGCATCAAACAATCACGAGAAGTTTTTTCACCAATTTGTAAATATTCGTCTAGAGAATCTGGAACAGCAGCGTATGCTAGTTGGCGAATCGCGGAGGTACACTTCACTAAAGCAGAGATGCCAGCTTTTCCAACAGCATCACACCCTTCTTGAAAATAAGGGCAGTTAGCAGACAAATCTCGAACAATGCGGGTGAACAGCGATCGGTTCATTCGGAATCGTTTACGAAATAAATAGGCGTTGTAAAATGGTTTTTTAGCAAAGTAAGCTAGCACTAGACGGTCATGAGCACCGTAACGATCTCTAGGCATATAGCTTCGTTGGTATTTTTGGATTGTAAGAGTAGATGCTTGAATAACCAAAGCAGCGTCTATTAAAAAACCAGAGAGTGAACTATTCACTTTCGTTTCATCATCCGTATCATCGAAAAATAAACACTCGGAATTAATTTGAGACATATTGTTTGTAGTGTGTGTTTTTGATAAAAAGTGTATATGTGTGTGCAAATAGGAAAGAAGATGTTGGGTTTTATAGAAAATAAAGGGATAAAAAATTATAGGAAACGGCTTCATTTACTCGGTCTTCTACACGACCCAAACAATTGCAAAGGTTGGGGGGACTAGTCTAGTTCGGTCGAGGTAATGGGACGATCGACCTTAGTTGCTTCCACATGGGACGACCGATCGAAGGTCGACCTTACCACTACATTCAGTCATACTCCAGTGACTATTTTTGTGGCGAGCAAATGTTTTTCATTTTAAGTCATTCTTATTTAGCATGTCTCAACTACTTTATAGAGTAGCAGAGATATGTGTTTCAAACGTAGAACATCTAAATTATTAATAGTTTAAATGGTTAACACTTTTATTTTTCAAATTTTAGCATTAAATTAGTGGTTATAAGTTTAGTGTGCTTTTCTTATAAATAATGCGCGTTGCGACGGCGGGTACCCTGTAATTAATCGGATGAGAAAAAGGAAAATAACCCCGATCAAGCCTGGTTCACCCATTTTTATAGAATGGGGTAGAAGCAGAAGACATGCACTATGAACAATAAATAAAGAAAGCATTAAAAGGTCGTGACATGAGGCTCGTGTTTAACACGATTCCCTTAAAATAGATTCGTCGTTTGTTTCCCAAGGTACAACGTTCAAAGCTGTTGTACAACCGGACTTGACAAACTTGCCTGAAAGATCACAGAAAATTGTGTGCTTCTGATCGAAAAGATTGCTGAAAAACATATGAATGGAACTCGTATTTCTTGTGTGTTTTTGGTGTGTGGTATCTCTGGAATGGTTGAGATTGCCTTCAATTTATACACATTCATATTGTAACATATGTGTAATGGTGCAATCAATATTGGTTAATGACTCATTAATTTGCTGTTATAACTTATTAAAGCAAAACATAACAACCCATTTAAGAGTCATCAATTTGCTGTTATAACTCATTAAAGCAAAACATAACAGCCATTTAAGAGTGAAAATTTTAAACACAAGTCATAACTTTATTTTAACCAATTTTCCCTCTATTCAAACTACCCTTCTTCAATACTCGATATCTTATTCACATTAACTCTATTTTGGACATATAATGGCTCGTTATAGAGCCTCAAACTTAATAATTATATTCGCCAAATTAACCACCACTTCTCTCTGGTTCGTTTTCAGACGTCTTTTATTTGCTAGCCGAACCGGTGACCACTCATGTTCTCGGTTGAACCCGTTGGCCCAGTCCGGTTTTCAAAACTATATGTATTAGCATATAAATTGTATAAAGCTTTGTGTGTTTTATTAGTTTGTACAATGTGTATAATAACATGTACTTTTCATTTTAAGAGTGTTTTAAAAATTACATTAATTAGTAATGGGTGTTTTAAGAATAACATTAAATGTGTTGACGAGTCAATAAGTATGTGTTGTAAATTGGTTAATTGTACATATTGCATGGATGTTTGTATTATTAAATTTCAACTCTTTGTTGTTTGCATTAAAGATTGTTCAATGTGCATCAATCATTGTATTACTTAATTTTTTGTATTGAATGAAGAGATGGGTGTGTGACAGAACTTTATTGTTTGCATAAAATGATGTACAACATGCATAAGAATTTGTATTACTTAAAAAAATGCATTAAATGAGGAGAGATACGTTTGTTAGAAACCATTTTGTTCTTTTGTTGTTTGCATCAAAGGTTGTACAGTAAGTATAAATAGTTACTGTATATTACTTATTTGGCATTTAATGAGGAGAGAGTGTCCAATTTGTGGTGAAATGTTGCATTTAACGATTGTACATTATGTTTTATATCTTGGATTACATAATTTGTTGGTTGCATTTAACAATTGTATATTATGCTTTATAACTTGGATTAGTTAAAATACTTAATTTTTTTTGCGCATTTAATGAAAAGAGAGTGCACAATTTGCTTTATATATAGTATAGATTATTATTTGAGGGCGGTTACTATATGGTTGAAATGAGACTTAAATTTTCAGATTTTACATTAACTTTTTTAATTTTCTTTTTGTAGTGATGTTTTTTATCTTAAAATTATTAAGACTTTTTTTTATAGGAAGTCTCAAATGCTTTATAATATAGCATAGATAGTATAGATGATATGTATGTCCATTTGAATACAAGTATTCTGATGGAATAACTTTAATCTATTTAATGTTATTTAATTTTACAAAAATGATACTTAACGCATTAGATCATGTAATTGTTCATACGGCCAAACTTGATTAAGCATATAAGATGGTTAGCCGTGACCCGGACTGCGAGTGACCGCTCATTACGGGTACCCGCAAGTCCGGTTACCCGTCTAGACGGTTCAGTTTCGTGTAGTAAAATGAATTACCTGCCCCCTTGATGAATATTTTAAATCTTATAACTGAAGTTAGGTATAAATCTGATAGGTTTGGATCGGTGTTTAATGTTCATGGTGCCAATGCGTTTAACTCGTTCATTGCTAACGCGGGGTTGGAGGATGTTCCTTTAGGCAGGAGCTCTTTTACGTGGTGCCACAAATCTACCACTAAAATGAGCAATCTAGACAGGTTTCTTATTTCTGAAAATTTATTGATCACTTGTCCTAACATCACTGCTATTACTTTGGAGCGCTATCTTT
>BQNB010078004.1:0-25620 GCA_026074375.1 Tanacetum coccineum
CTTCTAATTATAGTAAGTTTCCAAAAATAGACTTTCCTTAATTAACTTTCCATAAATGATAACTTTCCTGATTTAATAAGTTTCCATAATTAAACTTCCCAAAAATAGACTTTCTAAAAATAGCAGGTTTCTATATATAGTAAGGTTTACATAAATAATATCAAAATGACATTTTCTACCCCCCAACTTATTTTATACAGAATATATTAAATATAATAACATGTCTAAAACAGACCCCATAGTTTCAGAAATTACAAAACAAGTCCTTATACTTTTAAATAGCAAATCGGGTAACAATTAAATCACTAAAACCCTAACCCTAATTCATTTTAACCATTTTCTTTCCTTTTTCCCTTATTTTCGAAATCGGTAAACACAAATAAATCTCCAATAATTATTCGAATCATTTCTAAATTTTTCCAACATTTTATCTGAGTTATATGAGATATAAGAAACCCTAGAAAAATATAAAATCGGATGTACAAATAGTTTTTAAGCCGATTTCATAATTAACTAAAATTTAGGGTTTCGAATATGATTTGATTTATAAAATCAAAATAAAATGCATGAACATTTTTATTATGCATAGATCGAACTTATAGGATGAAAAGTGAGTTGTAAAAATACCTTGGATGATCCTTAGTGATTTTATGAATTTATGAACCCGGTTGCTTATTCGAACCCAAAACCAATACCAAAATCGAACAAAGCCTTATAAAATCTTCCCACTATTTTTCCCACACTCCTTGACCTTCAAATCACCCAAGAAAAATCGTGCAAGCCTTGGAAAAAATCTTGTGCCGCCTCTTTTAGTTTTTTTAGGGTTTTGGTATTTCTTGTTTTTAGGATAAATCAAATAAAAATGCATAACAAATATAATAGGGTATTTTGCCGAATTTTTGGGCTTCTAAATAGATTAAAATCAGATTTTTAAGATTGCATAATTTATTTTATATTTATCCTATTTTATTTAGCTTAATTTGTATTATATAATTACATAAATATTAATTAATTTCGGCTAAATATATATAAATAATTATTAATTATTTTTCTTGTATAACATAAGGTATTTTAAATCTTACAAAAATTTCATAATTGTCACATGTTGCATTTTTATAATTTCTAACATTTAAATGAATTTTATTTAAGCTTTTATGAAATTTTCTTTCATTAGGGGCATTTTGGTCATTTTACACTTATTGAAATTTTTAGGTTTTACAACATCAACAGCTAATACAGCTACCAATTCATAAGTTTGAAATCAGAAATTGAAAAACGAAAAAAATATATACCGACACATATGATATGTAACTGTTCATTCATCCCTCTTTTACAGAGTTCATGTCTACGCCATTAGGGAGTGCTTCGCATTGCATCGTGAATGTGATGGTGTGATATGGAATAAATGGATAATCATAACCAAAGTGTTCGGATGTGTTTATGATGTATATAGGTGTCATAATCATAGTCTTCTATAGGGTGTGATAATCTGCTTATTTTAGTTGGATAAAACTGCTTATATGCTTATCTTAGTTGAAACAAGCACTTAATATTAAGCAGGTTGGTACCTAGTTATTTTTTACGCAGACACTTGCCTTCAAATAAACAAACCCAAACACACCTGTTACACATAAAACTACCCCTATATAATCAAAATCAATCGCATTGCATATTCTCCTAAACTATCACATAATCAGAAGAAATAAAAAACAGTCACTAATCACTACAGTCAAACACTACAGTCCGGACGTATCCTATATCAACCGTGTTGAATCAACTGCAAATCGTATAAAATCATTTTCTTTAGCAGATGCGTATAATAATCATTATTTAGTATATACCTAATTAGTAATTACCTATGTCAACCTCAAATTTAAGATAATAATTTAAGATAATTTCCCTTACCAATTCTATATCAAAGGGTGTTTTTTTTGTATAATTAGTAGTTTTTGGGTAACCATGGTTTGTGACGTGTCGGCCGACGGATTTAAGCCCATCGACACAACAACAACAACATACCCAATAACGCCTATGGGGAGGTATAATGTAGACAGATCTACCCTTACTCCCGGGATGAACCCGAAAGTAGTGAGGCTGCTTTCGGCAAGTATAAGTGTACGGGTGAGAGTGCTCATATAAATGTGCATGTGTGAAAGTGTGCACTAACAAGGATAACGAGTCTAAAAACATAAACAAAAAACAAGCATAGCATACAAAGCTAATGCAAAATTATATTTGGTTATATGTTATTTAATTAATATAATTGGATTTACATAGTGGTGGAAGGTAAGCGGGCAACAAGCTGCGCCGCTAGCCATTTTTGGTTTGCAAAGCCAATACGTTTAAAAACCACATCCGTGGATCTAGGTGTCATAACATTGCTGTGCATAACCCGTTGAACTCGACTGAGTAGCTCCACCGCCTCCGGTGCAAGAAAACCAAAGGTAGCAAACGCAAAGGGAATATATTTGGTTATATTAAACTTTTTTCTTAACACAAAGTGCTTATTTATTAGCAGAAAATGTAAGCAATTCCAAACACTCCCTTATACAATAATCACAAACACATAATTGAAGTAAAATTGTTACCGGTGACCGGTGGCAGATTATGGTGATCGTGACCGTCACGCGCTGTTATATGTTGATGATTATCGGTGTGTGCTAGAAAGTCCTTATACTATGGATATTTTGCATAATAAGTCCTTTTAGTTTGTTATAAATCATAACAAGTTGAATTATTATTATAGATTAGTATAAAATCGAGTCGAAAACAACTCCGTCTAAAAATAAATATTCATTTTTCTTATTTTTTTGTTTGTCTTTCTAGAACCTCCATCCCCCTTTGACCTTTGTTTACCAGTGTCTTTTATCAGTTTTTATTTCGTAATTTTTGTCAGTTTAATACTTTTGACTTGATAAACTTTATATTTTTTGTTGCGCACTTTTCGTTTCACAGTTTTATACTACGTAATATAAACAAAATTATAAATATATATGAAGGTATTACTTGTATTATAGAAGGTACTAATAACTTGTACCTTTCAAATTAAAACCAAGGAAAACATTTCAAAAAGATAAAGAAAGTGTCCTGGTTGTACTTTCCTAAAACTGCGTGTCGTTGTTAAAATTAAACATTTATTTTGGTACAGGTTGATTTATATGAGAGTTTCAGTATATGCATTGTTTAGGATTAAAACGAGTAAAAATGAGCGTTGTTTGGCAACGAGCCTTTTACCGTAATAAAAATCATAGTTTCGTTTCATAGTTCTATTATTTCAGAAAACTTGCATGATTTACAACATACATATCATATGTGTCGGGCTGTTTTCAATATGAGTTATACGATATGCATGAGCTTGAGCATATTGAAGGCTAATTTGTTTCCTTGCTTGATTCTCTCAAAACAATCGAATATATATAGTTTTACAAGGATAAGGTTTTGAGCCCAAGATAACAATGAGACAACTCATCATGACTAGGCCTATCTAATCATACTAAATATAGGTCGACTAATATAGGAAAGATATCAATCACATATGTCAAACTTATATTACCAACTAATACGCCCCCGCAGTTGGAGCGGGAGGAGGATGTACGCTCAAACTGGACCGAAATTCTTCAAACAACGCTGAGAAAGACCTTTGGTGAAGATATCAGCATACTGGTAGCAAGAAGGTACATGGAGAACTCTAACCTGACCAGCGGTAACCATGTCACGAATGAAGTGAATGTCGATCTCAATGTGTTTTGTCCGTTGATGTTGAACAGGATTGGCAGACATATAAACGGCACTAACGTTATCACAGTAGACAAGAGTGGCAGTCGATAGAGGAGAATGTAACTCACGAAGTAGATTGCGAAGCCATGCAGTTTCTGCGACAACGTTAGCAACACCACGGTATTCAGCTTCGGCACTGAAGCGAGAGAGGGTGTGCTGACGTTTAGCTGACCAAGACAAAAGATTATCACCCAGAAAAACACAATAACCTGAAGTAGACCTGCGTGTAGAGGGGCAACCCGCCCAATCAGCATCAGTATAACCAACCAGAGAGGTAGTAGCGGAAGCATATAACTGGAGACCAAAGTCCATAGTCCCTTGAACATAACGCAAGATACGCTTGAGAGCAGCAAAGTGAGGCTCCCTCGGATCGTGCATATAAAGGCAAACCTGCTGAACGGCATAAGACAAATCTAGACGTGTAAATGTAAGATACTGTAGCCCCCCTGCAAGACTGCGATATAAAGTGGAATCCTAAACCGGAACACCTTCTGGACCCAGTTTAGACTTTATATCAACAGGTGTCCGAGAAGGGTTACAATTAACCATATGAGCACGTTCAAGAAGCTGAAGAGCGTATTTCCTCTGAGACAAAAATAAACCTGTAGAAGAACGATCCGTAGAAATACCAAGAAAATAATTAAGTGCCCCGAGATCAGTCATGTCAAACTCCTTATGTAAGGAAGCTATAATCTGCTGTAGTGATGCTGGAGAGGAAGAGGTAAGAATAATATCATCCACATAGATGAGAAGATAAGCAACATGAGAACCCTGTCAACATATAAACAAAGAAGAATCACAATGAATATGATAAAATCCTGCCCGTGTGGCATAACCTACAAACCACTGAAACCACGCACGATGTGCTTGTTTTAATCCATACAAAGATATCTACAAAAGACAAACGTTATGAGGGTCCCGAGAGTCAACAAAACCAGGAGACTGATGCATGTACACAGTCTCATATAAATCACCGTTAAAAAAAGCATTCTTAACATCAAGTTGGTGTATTAGTCAATGGCGAGACACGACAAGACTAAGGATCATGCGAATAGTAGCCAGTTTAACAACTGGAGTTAATGTCTCATCAAAATCTACACCAATTTGCTGACTACCACATAGAGCGAATCATATTAACACCAGCAGGCCTTGGGACAAGTAACCAATTGTGATTTTTAACTAACACATTATACTCATCATACATAGCATTACGCCATTGAGGATCTTTTAAGGCGTCAAACGAGTTTTTAGGAATAGGAGAAATAGAAAAGGTGTTTAGGGACAATCGATAGACATGTTTGATAATGCCTGATTGCGACCGTATGATCATGGGATGAGTGCGAGGTAGAGCATTAACGGGTTGAGGAGAAGGTTGGTCATGGGGTTGTTCGTGTAAATGGAATGGTGGCGGGCTGGTTGTGGTTTGTTAGGAATGTTGGGCTGGCGTGGTTTGTTGAGGAGATGGGGCAGGTGATGTTGGGCCTTGGTGAAAGAAATGGGCCGGTATGGGAATGTTAGGAGATTGTTGGTGAGTTGGGCCTTGGGAAATGGGTTGCACAGTAACTGTTTCTGGATGTTGGGTTTGTAAGGGAGTGGTATTATTAGTAGTGTATGGCGTGTGATTTGATGCAAGAGAGGTGAGGAGGGGGGAAGGCGGTGGGTCAAAAAAGTCGTAAGAGGGTGAGGTGGAAGGTGTCATGGATCGATAAGGAAATTGGGTTTCATCAAAGGTGACGTGCCTAGACAAAATGATTTTGTTTGTTTCGAGGTCTAGACATCAAAAATCACGATGGTAGGCGGGATAGCCTAAAAAAATGCATGGGCTGGCACGTGGGGCAAGTTTGTGGGGGAAGTGAAGGTGAGGGTAGCATAGACACCCAAATATTCATAAACGGGAGTAATCGGGTTGTTTGTTAAAAAGGCGTGTAAAAGGGACTTCATTGTTGATTGCGGTAGATGGAAGAAGGTTTTGTACATAGGTCGCCATGTGAAGGGCTTCGACCCAAAAGGTGGGGGGAGATGTGCTTGAAAAAGAAGAGTACGAATGATATTATTTATTGTGCGTATTATTTGTTCCGCCTAGCCATTTTATTGGGAGGTTTTTGGGCAAGGGAATCTTAGTTGAATGCCATTTTTGACAAAAAGGGTGTGGAGTCGGTTATTATCGAACTCGCCACCATGATCACATTAGAAGCTTTTCATTTCGCATTTAAATTGATTTTTAACATAAGTACGAAAATGAAAAAATTTATCAAACATGTCAGATTTGGAAAGAAGAGGATAGATCCATAGGTAATGAGAAAAATTATCAAGAAATAAGACATAGTATTTAAAACCACTAGAACTAACAATAGGAGATGTCCATAAATCCGTATGAATGATATCAAAACAATTTTCAACAATAGAATCCGAACTATGAAAAGGAAGCTTCACATGTTTGCCAAGTTGGCAAGCATGACAAAGATGTGGAGCCTTTTCTTTATTATATGAAATAAAATGACGAGAAACAAGGGAGCGTAGCACTTTATCACCCCGGATGACCGAGGCTTTGATGCCACGTGGAAGCACTTGTGGAGAGAAAAGCAGTAGGTGAAGTTGACGGCTTGGTCACTGGATAGATATCGTCCGAGCTGTCACATCGAAGGAGGATGTGGCGAGTCAGGAAATCCTTCACAGAAAAACCAAACGCATCAAATTCGGTAGTACAATTATTATCTTTAGTAAACTGACGAACATAAATGAGGTTTTTAATTATATTGGGGGTAACTATAACATTGTGAAGATGAAGTGAGCGATGAAGAGAAGAAATAATGCTATGACCGGTGTTAGTAACAGGAATGGAATTACCGTTACCAACATGTACAGATGGGAATAAACGTTGATTAAAAATGGTACTTATATTACTAGCACTAAAATTTAAATGAGAAGAGGCACCTGTATCCATGTGCCAAGTCGGGTCTTGCAGCGGCATAGTGCTAAACGCACTTGGTAGAGTAGTAGTCAGGGATGCATAAATATCAGAGCAGACCGAGTATACCTTGACCGGGATGCGGCAATCTATAATGCATTTTGTGGGTCATATATTGGGCCAGGGTCTGATGTTGCTGTTGTGGAGTGTATTGGGCCGGGTAGACATTAGAGTGGGCTTGGGCTGGTGGTGTGGTATAGTAGGCAGGGGTGATGTATGTGGTTGTAATGGGCTGTCTTGGAGCAGGTGTGGGGTGTGGGCTGGTATATTCGGCCTGGCGAAGATGGTAAAGGCCTGGGTACACAATATATGAGTTGCAAATTCACCTTTCGTAGAAACTGAAACAAAATAACCGAACCGACCTTTGTTTCTTAACCAGTATTAAACAATTTAAAACAAATCCAACAAATCAACAACGGCTGCTGAGCTTCCACATAATCGAATGTACCTTTTTCTTTCTTCTCTTTTGTTTTTAACCACTCAATTTAACAATTTAACTCTATACTAATACACAAACGTCTGACTGCAAGTTTGACCTACAGTTATGGGCTCACTTACATTTGTTGGGCTTATTAAGCCCTTTCTTTTGGTCCGACTATCTAGCCCATCAGGTTTTCTTATTAGTGCAAACTTGCAAAGAGATATCATCTTCCACAACCTTCAGGCACATACGCCTACAACTTTCTACACACACACACCGACTTAATTCGTGTTATCAAAACCATCAAGTATACACTTGAATTACAAGTTCCAGTATGTCGTTCTGTTACTAAAACCCAAAATACATACACAGCTCTCTCTTACGTGATTATTGGAAGTAAAAGAAAAAGATTTACAGGTTTCAAGTAAGTTTTTTTTAGATTGTTCCATTTTCGTTAAGGTTATGAATTGGGTTTTCATATGCTTAATTCTAAATTGTTGCTATATTGATTTTACTTTTAGGGTTTCAGTTGGGCGGATTAATTCGTATGTTACATTCATTTTGTTTCATTCGTTAAGATGCGGAATTGAGGACCTAGGTGCTGATTATATCTACTTCAAGTTTGAAATCCCTCTTCACAAGATCCCGGTAAGGTTTTAGAATTTTTTATTTGATTAGCTATCAATTATTGAATTTATTTGAAATTTTTATAGGTATTCAATTTTAGGGTTCTGAGGTTACTGTGAATGTTAATGTTTGTTTGTTTCACTAACTATTGTAGGCTTGCTCATCGGTTTTGTTACAGGCGTGGAGAGGACCACATAGGAATTTATGCAGGTATGGTTGCAGGTCCAAACACACACTCACTACCGAAATATAACAGAAAAATAAATGTTGCTCATACATCAACTATTGACTGTTGTCGCTTTGCACGATATCATATCACTTATAAGAATGAGTGTAGCAGTGACCTAGCATTTTATGCCTAAATCACTTTGTATTGTGCCAACATAGTTACTAAAGAAATTTAAGTGCAACTAGAAAAGCTTAATTAGAGATAAATCATCATTCTTTGTAGTTAATAGCTTTCATATTTATCATTTAACTAATTATAAGTGTTCGTTTAATGGAAAAATAACTAAAGCAAGTAATTAAGTTAGATGCAAATGTCGGCTTTGCTGCTTTATCATTAGGATTCACTAGATGTTAGTTCTACAGACGAGTTGCATTTTTGCTGCTGTATATATGTTATGATCAACTTATAGTTACAGACCTGCATCAATCTTAAAACGTCACTCTAATAAAGAATATAAAGAATATCTCGCGTACAAATGCGGTAACAATTGGTTAGTTTTAACGTACTTTTTCAGCTTTCGATCTTTCAATTTTTCATATACTTTTAAGCTGTTTTATAATAATGTCAATATCAATTAGTTAGGCTAAAAGGATGTTAGAATTTAGGCCTTATTTTAATTCCCTCAATAATCAGTCCTCCCTTTAGTTGATGACTTCTCATGCTCATTTGTTAACTTCTGTTTACGTCTTTTGAAATCACACAGGACCGCCAATAAAGTATGTGCATTTATGAAGGTGCAATCAAGTGTGTCGACATTGTGATGCGCTAATTTGGTTCATCTTCGGTGCACTCACATGTACGTGTTTTAAGTAATATGTATGGAACTTCTACATTTTGGTTTCATCTTATTTGGAATTTGAGGTTTTCAATAAAGATTATGTTGTTGGAATTTAAATAGGGAGATCAAGGAGATTCATTAGACGCATGGCGGTCGAACCATCTTTAGCATCTTTTGAGAAAGGGTCAGTCGGGTCACAACACTCAAAAGGCACAGGTCACACGTGTCATTTTACTCCAATGGGTCACTGCAGGTAAATGACACGGGTCAGACGAGTCTTCTTATTCATGTGTGCTAAGTTGCATCTGCAATTCCAAACCATTAATAAATACATTAGATGGAGTCGAACCTATCTGAACCCCAACATACTTGAGACAAATCAGATGTGAATGTATGTGTTACGTCTCTTGGCTAAATTTACCAGTCACAATAACAACTATACGTTAACAACTATTTATAAATTATGCAGGTATCCACAACTAACTGAAGTCGTTCCAATGCTCAGCATCTCGAGGATCCTGAAGAAGAAGAAAAAACAGATTCCCGCTGTCAGTGTTGCTTGAAGTCGACCCCAAAATTGCCAGGTATGCAAAGCGTTGTTTGGAAAGGACATAGAAACTCATGGCAGTGAAGCTACCAAAAAAGTAAAGCATGATAAGTAAACGAAATATATATAATCCTATGTAGTCTACGCAATATCATACGTCTAACTAATGTATAACTCTATGCCCTATCTTTTGCCGCACTAGCGTAGCATGTCCGTACAACTATAAGTATCCTAACTTTCAGACGGTGTATCTTTTGTACCATGAACACGTAATGTCTGTAGAACTATAACTTACAAATCTCATGTGGTCTATTTTTTGTGGTATCAATTTCATGACTTTTTGTATTGTAAGTTGTTTTGATTATTGGTTACCTCCGTTGTTCGAGACCTATACATTATCTATGTTTTACCTATACATTGCCGTGACATGTTACCTCCCGCCGCAACGCGCGGGGTAAATTCCAACTTGTTGATATAAAACCAATTAACAAGTCAATAATGGCTGCAATATTATTTAAGAGAACAAAGGAAAAGAGAAAAAACGAAGGTTTTGGGAGATTGTAGAAACACGGTATGGTGAGGGATTTAGATACGAGAATTAGAGAGATATTAGGAGATAAATTAGATGGCTCTGATAACCATATTGAAGGCTAATTTGTTTCCTTGCTTTATTCTCTCAAAACAACCGAATATATATAGTTTTACAAGGATAAGGCTTTGAGCCCAAGATAACAATGAGACAACTCATCATGACTAGGCCTATCTAATCATACTAAATATAGGTCGACTAATATAGGAAAGATATCAATCACATATGTCAAACTTATATTGCCAACTAATATAGCATACTGAATTAAGTGACTCGAGTCATCCTACAAGGGTAATCTATGTGTCAATGTATATGCTAAATTTCAGACTCTATAACATGCTTGATCGTACGAATTCAGTATGATGGCATAATACTAATATTTGCATCCCATAAACCCGAATGCAATATAACCATTCGTATAGTACAATCAATCGCATACAAATGAAATATCAAGCTTGCTGATAAAATGAAAGGTGTATCTTTTAGCTAAAGGAGAATCCTACAATGATCCATTCCAAAGAGTTTGGCATCTTTTCTTTATCCCTTAAGAAAAAAATAGGTTTCCAAAAGGAAGTGGTTATTTCGGTTTTTTCTTTACTTTTGCAATTCAAACAGATTATGTACAATATTCTTTGTGTCAAACTATATGATTCGCTAAATTTATCGGGTATCAATTCTTTTTGGCAAAGTGTTTAGTATTATCTTTGACAAACTCTATAAAGATGTCATCTTGAGCTACTAATTAGGCAAAAGTTATCAAAAGGAATTATATAATTTAAGGATGATTGAAAGACACATGTTTTTATTACTATATATGTGTAAGAACACAAAAGGGACGAATTCAAGATCATAGTAAAAGAAAATTAATATGGGTGCTCATAAGCTCATGCTACTAGCCATGGCTCTATTCTGCTTTTGTTCTCGTCTATCGTATGTACAAGTTAGTAAGAACTTGCTTCCAGGTTCTCTTTCTATTTGTCTCTACACATGTAGACGACTCACACACAAGAATACTATTATGGGTATTAAACCAAGATGTATTAAGAAATCATGGTAGAGTTAACCTTGTTGACTTTTAAGGTCAAACCAGTTGGTATTAGAATTCAAATTTTGATAGGTATACATGACATAACCAACATCATTGATACTTTACTTTTAGTTTTTATTATGAGTTTTATATTACCATCAAAATATTTTCTGTTGATTAACTGAATTTATATAAACTTTGAAGTTCAAAGTTTGTCCGTTTGACTAGAAAGTCTTGTAATACACTAAAACAGAAAGAGTTTTGGATTTGCACTTGAAAACTTTGGAGTTTGAAGAAATGAAAATTTATTTTTTATCTTGTTAAATTAAAATTTTCAAGAAATTGTAAACTGTATATGTCCGTTATAGCGAATTAGATCTCTTTTAGGCATGTAATGAGTAATCGACGGTTTAATATCCGCACACAAAAAAAGGCGGACATTATTAAGGCATAATAATGAACAACATAAATCCATAACTCAAAAGGGTGTCCTTTTTATAGGAGATACGCATGTGGATGATGGCAGTGGAATGTTAAACCAAAGCACGTATACAACTGCTCTTAAAGGAGGTGGAACTGGTGGAAATTCGGAGGGTGGTGGTGGAAATGGAAATGGCGGCCAGTCCAATTCGTCCCTACAAGGGATGGGCTTACGAGGTGGTTCTGTTATATGTTTGTTGGTGCAGAGGTCTAACTGAGAATCAACAAGGCATTTGCTTAAATAATTTACCACCAAACGGATTTGTAGTCCGCTTCTCATAGCCACAACATTAACATCTCTTTTATTGGATGTTCTTGTATAGTATACTAGTATGCAAGAATAAAGATGACATCAAAGATTCAATATCAGTAGTATAGTCTGTACATCAAGTGGTCTTTGCTGGTGCATCAGTTTATTGGATTTGTTAAGAATAACGTAGAATACTTTGTAAAGCTGTCAAAGCAGTTAGTAATATGGTATATGATGTACGTGTTGATATATAGTAGGTTCGTACTTTGTGCAAACATATTCCAATCGTTAAGCTTGCATATCGTGTAAACATACCAATTTTAGTATCAAGAGGAGTTTTTGGATATGCTTTTATACATTTCAATAATCGTTTCAAAAAGTAAAAACGTTAAAAACTTAAAAAACTAAAGTATTCTTAGTATCGATTACATGATAAGATCTCACAAATTCTTATCAGCAAGACTGATAACAACTCGTCAAGACGCTTTTAGCTAGTAGAAAAGGGGAAAAAGTAACGTGAAGCTATAATTCGATTGTGGAGACATACTGGAAGCTAGAAATCTTGCTCACAAGACGGGAAATCTAAATTAGACCAAAGTAACTTGGAAATGTTGGATGTGGTAGTTGGATTAGCCGTGTACGACTAGAAATGTGTGAGCCTATTAGAGACACACACGTTAAACACTTAGAGTGCATTTGATACTTCACGATAGTTTCTAAAGTAAACCATTTGGACATAAAACGACTAGACAAGAATCATGTGGTTGTCCTAATGTTGGAGCCGGCCTTGGATGATTCTAGAAAGGGTCTAGGTTCGTTGAATGTAGGTGATAATGAGAATTGAGTGGAGATAAGGCTTGGTGTTGTGATAAGGCTAAAACTCTAGGTTTTTGATCATTATCACAAGTTGGGTTTGAGGGCTTTATAAACCCTCAACCTCTAGCTCATACACACGATCTAATAGCCAACAAAACACTGAAAATCACTAAAATCGAACCTTAGTTGTTTCTACATGTTCTCACACCTTAAGAACTAGTAAACAAATAACCTTAACCTCCTAGAACTGATGTGGGATCGAATCACACTAAGAAAACCTTATTAAGGTTAACTGAAAATGAGCAGTGAGGATTAAAGAAGAACCGAAAACCAAAGAACCCTAACTTAAGGTGTTTGTACTCGGCTGATTTAATGGAGAGAAGAGGAGATGGATTTTCTGTTTTTTGTTGGCTGTTAGATCGTATGTATGAGCTAGAGGTTGAGGGTTTATAAAGCCCTCAAACCCTACTTGTGATAATGACCAAAAACCTATAGTCTTAGCCTTATCACAACACCAAGCCTTATCTCCACTCAATTCTCCTTATCACCTACATTCAACGAACCTAGACCCTCTCTAGAATCATCCAAGGCCGGCTCCAACATTAGGACAACTACATGATTCTTATCTAGTCGTTTTATGTCCAATGGTTTACTTTAGAAACTATCGTGAAGTATTAAACGCACGCTAAGTGTTTAACGTGTGTGCCCCCAATAGGCTCACACATTTCTAGTCATACACAGCTAATCCAACTACCACATTCCAACATCTCCCACTTAGGAGTTGGAGTAGCAGACATCACATATACTAACGATGGAAACGTCTAGCAACACTCACATTCGTTTTTAAAACCAGAAATGTCTGAGATCAAGTTTCAAAAACATTCTCAGTAACATGGTTATGTATCTCTTGCTATTAATCATCCCTTTGTTCAAATACCGTTAAAACATGGATATGGATCCTTACTCATTCCATATAGTTTAACCATTTAGATTTTCGTTATAGAACTTAATTCAGATATACCAAATGTAATCATGAATCATCTTGCATTACCCTTTGGGTTCGGCTAAACAATTATCTGATTAAATTCCGGAGAGACGCCAATGATATCATTCTACACATCAAGTGGAGGAACAAATTCTTGTTGAATACAAGTGTTGTGAATGTTGCTTCACATCACTTCCAATAATAGTCTTTATAACTACCATTTTCAAGGTAGCGTTTGACTTAGAATTAAAAAGTGATATCCATACATACCAGAACTTGTTTGTATTCTCAAGTCTAAGGATGACTTAACTAACCATTTTCGAAATTTTACTCATGACAACAGATCCATGAAGTAATTTTCGAAGGTTGGGGTGTCCAATATGCATCCCTTGTGAATAACATATGAGTTTGGCGGGAACCATTCATATATTCAAAGAATATAACCAACACTCACATTTGCCTTATGTAACAATACTCCCATATTATTAACCGACAATGGACATATTTAGAATGATAAATCATTCAAGAATTAAATATGCAAAACAAGGAAAACAATATTTAATATGAATAAAACAAATACACGTAACTTTATATCATCCAGAAAATAAAATTGTCTTACAATCCCAATTATCCAAATAACTAATCATGATAGACTTGTATGAAACTACTAGCTGGAAGCATTCCAATATTATTAGTATGTTCTGAATGCTTTGGAAAAGCTAACGCTTTTGTAAACGGATCAGCTAAGTTGTCATTTGTGTGAACTTTTTCTAACTTTTATGTCACCAAATTCAATAACTATACGAAGGTAGTAACTATGCACAGAAATGTCTAGTACCTTTAGTGATTCCAGATTCATTAGCTATAGTGATTGCTCTAGTATTATCATAATACATATTTATGGGTTCTTAAATTATGGGAACAACACTAAGCCTAAAAATGAATTTCCTAACCCAAAGGCTTCCTTAGAAGCATCATAGGCAGCAATAACTCATCTCTGTAGCATGAAAGTAGCGAAAAGCTTTGCTTGCACTCTCCAATCAACAGCACCTCCATTTAAAAATGAACACATATTCAGATCTGAGACTTAAGGTCCATCATGCATCCGTCAGATAACCAAGCATTCAGTGTAGCAAGAAACCCTGAGCTCTCAATTATATGATCACCAATTCCATAAACTAGAAACAATTCCTTAGTTTCCTGAATTCTTTAGAATGTTCTTAACAGTAGTCCATGAAGCATCACAGCTGGATTCTGTTGAAATCGGCTTGTTTTGTTTCTGACGAACGCAACATGAATTAGCATCCCTCACAACATACGAATAGATCCCACACGAGGCATATGAACATTTTGCATGCGCTTCAATTCAGATAGGTGTAGAGGCACTTGTGATATTACTTAATCTAAAGCTTTATCTTTGCAATGTACTTCCACGTTTGGAATTCCTCCATGTAGATATCGCTTTAAAGATTTAAACGATATAAGCACTTTGACACAAACCAAATTAACCGCCCTTATCTATTCTTTGTAGATCTTGATTCCCAGAATATATTCGCCACTTCACCTAAATACTTTAAAATACAAAACAACCTTCCAAGGTATGAATTATACATCTGTAACATTAAATGTTTTTACCCATGATCAATGTCACGACAAACAATTAATAGGAAAGAGACATTACACCAACTAGCTTTTAGATATACACATGGCTCATCACGATTTTGAGTGAAACAAATATCTTTAATTTATCATCAAATCGTTAAATCTCCATTTGCCTTGATCTTTGTTTAAGGCTCATAAATGAACGCCTCAGCTTGCATAACTGATTAGATATTTTGGATTACAAAACCTTTATGTGCACAAAGAAGAACTCTTCAGAGAGATAGCCATTTAGGAAGACATATTGTGACATCATTTGCCAAATCTCAAAGTCATAAAACGCTGTTCTATGGCTAAAGAAACCTAATAAGCATCTAATGTCTTAACCAGGAGAGAAGGTTTCCTTATAATCAATCCCTGAGGTTTGAGTATAACCCTTCGCCACAAGAAGAGCTTTATAGGTGTGTACAACTCCATCTATGTAGGTTTTCTTATTGAAAAGCCACTTGCTACTAACGGTCTTGCCGTTAGGAGGAAGATCAACTAAGTCCTAAACTTTGTTGCCTTTCATGGATTGCATTTCCACATTCATAGCATTCAGCCATTTATCAGACTCAGGGTCTAATAATACAACTTTATAGTTAGCAGGTTCACCAAGATCCCCTAACTCATGCTCCTCAGCATCGATGTATAAACACAATCGATCTGTAGGACGGCGTGTCCTTGTGGACCTACGAATGGGATTGATATCACTTTGAGGTTTATCTATTTCTAGATCAATCCTCTTCATGATGTAAGCTAGTGTCCTAAGAAGGATGAGTAGCTTTAGATGGTGTGTGTGGAGGTTTGTCTTCTTGAATAATTTCAAGATCTTCTAGACTCCCACTTGCTTCTTCAGTTATAAGACTATTCTCTAGGAATTCAACATTTCGAGCAACAAGTACTTTGTTCTCGGGTGGGTAGTAGAAGGAATATCCCATTGTTTCCTTTGGGTATCCTACAAAGATACACTTAATAGACCTGGGTTCTAACTTGTCAGGCTTGGTAAGAGTATCTCATTTAACAAGTGCCTCACAACCCTAGACTTTTAAGTAAGACAACTTAGGGGCTTGCCCATGCCATACTTCGTATGGTGTCTTTTCAACCTTCTTAGTTAAAACCATATTGAGAATGCATGCAGCAGTCTTAAGAGCATAATCCCAAAAGGACTTTAGAAGATTTGTTTGACTCGTCATGGATCAAACCATATCTAGTAGGGTTCTATTTCTCCTCTTTGACACACCATTGTGTTTTGACATGTAAGGAGGAGTAAGATGGGCGATAATCCCATGATCCTTTAGATGATCTACAAAATCTTGACCATATACTCGTCCCCCACGATCAGAACGTAGCGATTTTATGGTCTTACCGAGTTGATTTTCTACTTCCTTTTGAAACACTTTGAAAGTTTCAAACACTTCATGTTTATGCTTTAACAAGTAAACATAACCATAACGACTAAAGTCATCAGTGAAAGTGACGAAGTAGCTTGCTCCTTGTCTTGACACGATCTTGAATAAGCTACATACATCGGTGTGTATTAGTCCAAGTAGACCTTTGGCCCTTTCCACTTGATGTGTGTAAGGTTTTCTTGCCATCTTTCCAGACATCCAAGGGACGTATTTTTAAAAAGTCCTAAGGTCATTTGAATTGAGAAGTCCATCATGTTGCAACTTCTCAATGCGTCTCTTGCTAATGTGGCCAAGACGATAATGCCACAAGAGAGCAGAGTCCAAGTTAGACTTGGATCTTTTGTTTCTTAAAGCATATATAGAACTAACATTTGTATAAGAATTAGACAAATCAATTTCAAAGATACCATCCCGTAGGACAATAATAAAATAAACCGTGTTGTTCCTAGAAACTTGAATTGAATTATCCACGAAGCGGTTAACATAACCATCATCGTACAAACGGGAAACTAAGATAATCCCTCTAGTAATAGAGGGAGCATAATGATAATTGTTCAAAACAATAACTAATCCGCTAGGGAGAGATAAATGATAGGATCCAATTGCTTTAACTTTTGCATGCTGACCATTGCCGACGTACAAGCTTAAAGCGCTAGGCTTTAGTTTCCTACTTGCCCTTAGCCCCTGAGTACTGTTATCGATGTAAGTGCAGCAACCAGTATCATAAACCCAAGATTTATTAGGAAAAGTATAGAGTTCTATTGTGAAGATACCTGAACCGCTAGCTCCCTGAGATAGCTTCTTGTTCTTTAGCAACTCGGCTAAATACTGAGGACAGTTCCTCTTCCAGTGCCATAGATCCCCGCATTGATGATAAACAGAGTCCTTAGCAGGTTCTTCCCTCTTAGGTGGAGGGGGAATCTTGGGCTTGGAAGCATAAGCGAGCTTATTCTTCCTCTTCCCTTGATTTTGTCCCCTAGCATCTAATTAGGATTGTGGTTTTTTGTGCTTATTGTTGCCTTTTTGGACCTTACCTGCATGAATTGCATGAAGTGCAAGGACGTTGTTATTGGGAAGAGTTTGCTCATGGAGCTTTAGCATAGCATGCAACTCATTAATTGTCTTCCCCATGCTGTACATATTGTAATTCTGCACAAAACTGTCAAATTCCTTGCGCAGTGAGATCAAAATGAGACTCACTCCAAGGCCAAGTGACACGAGGTGCCCCAAATGCTCTAGATTGTCTATATATCTCTTCATTTTCAAAACGTAAGATCTAACAGACTGCCTTTCTTCCTGCTTGCAAGAGTGAAATTCTCGCATAGTCTGAAGAAGTTCCTGCTCAGCTTGTTGTGCAAACAGAGTTTTAAGTTCCTACAACATCTCATAAGCTCTAAGGTTTTCCATATTTCGTTGGATATCTGATTCCATGGTCATGAGCATGAGTCCAGCAATCTCTTTTGATCCTTTACGCTGCGTTCTCGAGTTTAGGATGGTAGAAAAAGAAAAGAAGGGGCAAGGCAAAGAAAGAAAAGAAAGGATATCAAACAATCTTTTTTGTGTTCTCGAGTCAGACAAAACAGAAAGGAAATGTAAGGAAAGTGTTTATGATTCATGTTCTCAAGTGGGAAGGAAAGTAATGTAAAGATGACAATTTACTATAATGCCCCTCTTGTGTATTAGGCTTTTGTTACACAATAAAATCATAATCATTCAAGTTGATCTTCTAAATAATTGACCTGATGGTACATGCCAATGTAAAACCTGTAATATCCAATATATAATCAACAAATGGATATGAAAAATGCACGAGAAGCAACACTTGGCAAAATGCATTCATGATAAAAAAAATCCAGACACTTACAAGAGTTAATTGTTAAAGTGGTTTTAATCTCAAACAAAACTACCAACAGAAAAGGGAAATAAGCCTTCGACATACATGACAATGTTAATAGATACTACTAAGTACATCAAACCAAACTACTAGCACAAAAAGGAATCAAGTCTTCTTAGATGTACGCACCCAAAATAACCATAAGTGTGTACCATGAAACAGGGGTAGTAAGCCGCATTTCATTAGGAGCACCAAAAAATTCATATGTGATAAACCTTGTTCATTTAATTATGAGTTCCATGACGTTCCAAACCCATGAGTTCTAGTACTTTGTAGATTTCCGCCTCTGAATAGACATGTTATCAAGGGAACTTGTAATCTTAGAGATAAATACATCATCTTCTACTAACTTCCTCTTTTTCCTCTTTGGTGTTATTTTGCTTGGAGCCTTCACTTTAGATGTAACCTGAACATCATTACAATTATTGAAATTTTCCAAGCCAATGTCATTGTTCTCAAACAACGGATCAGTTTCACCGAGTTCATCAATTGCTTCAGTGGTTTGCTCATTTATTTTCATTCTATTGTTTCTTTCTTTTGCTGTTTGAGCACCTTCACCTGTCGCCCTATCTTTAGCAAACAACTCCAGCATCTCATTGTAATGGCGAATTGGTTTCGTCCTCAACTTTGCAGCTTCTGGCTTTTCCTGTTTAAACCAAATAGTCATTTTGTGATTAGAAAGAAGTATCAAAAACTAAATACAAAGCGTATATACCTTGATTAAAGCTTCCCAAACTTCATCTTCTGTATTCATTAACTTCGTAGTTGGATCCCATGAAAAGCCACTTAATGACGCACCACGAAAAATGTCATTGTACTGAGAAAAATGTGCTTTGAGCGTTTTTAGCCGATTCTTTAAATGGACTTTTTTGATCTCCAGTTTAAGACTTTTACTTAGCTCCTCTACCATATTCATGTAATCCTGGGAAGTAAATGAGCCATCTAGTTTGTTACCATTTTATTTTTCTTTAAGCATCGCCTCAATGAATGCATCATCCATCTGATGGGTCCAAACAAGTTTGTTTGCGGTACAGTTCTATCTTTTTCGCACATGGAAGCTGTTGCATTTCTCATGAATACACCTGATATATACAATGAAAGTAATTTAACACATACTCATCCCACTAACCAACCATACTAACCACTTAATATATTGCAAACAAAAAAAAGGTATGCACATTACAGTCCCTTACGACCACGATATCTCAGAGCATCGTTACTAAACTCGTTTCCTACAATATGCAAAAACCTAGCAACTTGTTCTTCAATTGTCATACATTGACTTGTCGAAGACCACCATCACTCTTTAACTTTTGACACCAAAACTTAAAAGAATTCACACTCATAAGGATAAGGTCACGACATCTACCACTTGTTGAGAGATCGTGCAACATCTCTTCCCGAACTTGTTGTCTATGCAACATCGACTCTCGGGTAGGTACATTAAAATGATTTCTATTTCGAAATCTACCATGTGCAATAAGAGCCACCACTATGCAAACTACGTGAATTGCAGCTAAATGTTGAGTTCTTGCCACCATATATACATTATCATCCATTGCTAGTAGTTGATTTCTATAAAGGAATTGAAGTATTTTTAGATGTATAAAATATTAAACTATGAAATTAATTGTCAAAATTACAAGAGAAATATCACTACCACCTGTTAAATATACATCACATTCATATATACCATGTATTCTTATAATGCATATCAAAAGCCACTGAATAATATTGAGCCAAACTTTTAATTGAATATTAATTATATGGCACCACAAGTAGTTAATAAAACAAGAAACTCATCCATTATCAATGAAACACATTTTCAGATCGATTAGTTTTACAACTAGAAGCATAGATACTGGTATTTACATACAAATACTATTATTTACGAAAAATAAAAACTTACCTCAAGATGTAGATGAAAACAGAGAGGTTGATTGATGTGAATTGGTGTAAAAGAAATGATGAAGTAGATAGTACAAGTGGGAGGCAACTTACACGATTTATTAGTTTTTCTAGGGTAATTTAGTCTTTTTACCTAAAATATGAGACCATCCATTTACTTTCCTACACAATCAGGCCAAATATGGGCGGATAATTTTGGCTCCAAAATTCCCTCCATTTTCCTATGTAAATCCTTTCCTTTCCTTCGTATACAAACTTAAGAACACAAGATTTAATATGTTTCCTAGCATTTACTTTCTTTTCTCCTCAAATACAAACTCGAGAACGCAGAGAGATGAGAGGGATGAGTGTGAGAGATGAGAGGGGTGAGATGAGTAAACACGTACCTAATACGTGGCAGGTTGTAATGAAGGGTGAGATAATTCATTAATTGGGTCAAACCCGGGTCAGAAACGGGTGGTAGCAATCAATGCTTGTATTCGGGTGAGTCTGGGTTTGTAAAAATCTTACTTATTAATACTATAGGTATAATAACTAGTCTATCTATTATACTACAGTAAAAGATACGACTTCTTAATTTAATGGGTTGTATCATTAAATGTTTGCACTCATTTTGTGACTTCCATTCTGCAGTATCCATTAAATTCCAATGGTAAGGAGCATTCAATTCAATTTATGGCTGATATGTAATATGAAGAGGTATGGCTTTGCGGTTACAGGTCTATGAATGCAGTGAGTGAAGTATCCAAGTGTTTAATATGAAAGTGAAGTGATATGCGGTTATATGTCCTTTTGAATTCAATGGAAGCACCTAAAAACTATATATTCAATCTTCCAGAATCGCCGAAGAAGATGAAGTGTGCCTCTCAAAGATTTAATGTTGATATGGACCTACTTATCAAAACCAGTAAACAAACTCTCTGATCATTGGTTGTGCTGTGAAGATGTGATTCTTATTATAATATGTGTGTGAAAATCATTAATTTTTATCAGGTAATAAACCCCTCTTTTTTAATTCTTGCTTAATTTGTGTTTGATTTTACTATAATCCAAAATATGGTTTTTTGTAAACTGTAATTTGTGATGTAGCTTTTTTATTTTGTTAGTTTATTTGATGAATTGGGTGTTAATTATGATGTTTAGTATTTACGCATACCAAGTGTTTGTTTTTATGCCTCACTGAAATTTGCTTACACTTCAAGAGATTTGAAGTTTTAGATGGTTGCATGCATTCAAAGGAAAATTGATCCCACACACAAGACGTTTCTATATAATGCCTCGAGATTTTTTGATGCCAATGTGGCGTTAGGGTCATAAAGTGTTCATGAGGATTTACAAGAACGGGTTTATGGCCACAAATTGTTCATGTGGATTTACAAGAACGGGTTTATTATGATCGCATAATGGCTCATGATGTGGATTTACAAGAAAAGGGTTATGTTGGATTTACTTTAAAACTTATTTTCTAAAGTTTCTTCTTCTTATGCTTAAGTGTCGTTGCTTAAGCGTCGTTTACTTTTTCAAAATTGTGATAGGAAGAAAAGCCCGCGTCATTTTGCTATTGGTATTATGCAACAAGCGGTTGTACGTGTTTGCGCACCGGTTCTTTAAACCCCCCCCCGACGGATACCCATTGCAAGCAAAGGAGATTTTTTTTTTACACTTCCTACACTCTTTATTAGAACTTTGATCACACAAAAAGGCATTCCTTAAACATCAACATTGCTCGAGAGCTTGAGTCCATGATTTATAGTTTTTGGCTGGCGATATTAGCTTGGCTTGGAGGTTTTTGGTCTGAATGTAGGTCGCTTGGTAGCAGATATGTCTTTTAATAGTATCTTCGTAGGCATTATTTTAGTCCAGTGCAATCTTTTACACGTATTTGAGACAACAACAATAATACCTCAAACATCCATTCCCCTACAACAGTGTTTGGAACCTTACTTCTTAGTAACTAAATTGTAATGATATATGTGCGTTGTCCATTATCTGCTATTAATGTGTGATTTATTTTTCTGGACAGAGGAACCAAATGAATTGGAGTTCAGCACATCATATTGTTATCGCGTTTTGGCTTCCAAAAAGTTCGAAGGTGAGGACATTTAGTAGGTTGTATCCTTTAAAAAATGAACTTTGGAGGACTCTTACCTTATTCGACTCATTTGACCTATTACCTTTTTATTTACCCACTGAGGTTAATTACTAGCCATTGTGTTAGAAAGCATCCGCTTAATGATAGCCCGACATCAGTTTATTCGGATGGTGCATCAACAGTAGCAAACACACTTGAAGCCAAAGAAGCCTCAAATGGTCAAATTACCGCTGCAGCATCTGCTGCACTTGGAAACCTCAACCACATGTATTTTTTTCGTGAAACGTGAAAGTACAATTATTGCACATACTTTTTTTGGGGTATCTTACACGACAGATTGCATTTGATGCAACACACCCTTTCATTAGTTTTTTTATGTTCGCTGCCAGATTATTATTTCAGGCAATTTTTAAGTTCACCGTTTTCTATAACAACTAGCAAGTAACTTTAAATCTATTTTCTCATGATGCAAAATGGGTCACATTTGTTTAAAGTGCCATGGTTTCTTACGCTTCTTGATGTTAGCTTAACGGTCTAACGACTGGGCATATGTATAGTTAAACATATTGCCCAAAAGGCGTGTTGTGTACTAATTGCTAGAAGCATTATTTTTCCGTAGGATATGTAACATTAGTTGGTTATAGCCTTGAGAAAATAAAAGTAAACTTGCATTTGACCTATGAATATCCAATGAAAATAAGGTGTTAGATGTGTGTAATTATGTGTTAAAACCCCATCAGATCAGTTCTCAGCTACAATGTTTGTAATAATTCTTAACTTGAAGATTTAATAGCATGACCTATGTGGTATTAGTCTATCTCTTTGCATGGTTAGTTGTATGTTTGTTTCAAGGAACTTATTGTATTTAGTTGCGGCTTTGGTGATGCCCTTAGGTGCTTAATAATGTAATATGCTCAAGTTTTGAAACAAAAACTAAATATGTATAAGATATCTTTATAAAATGTTTATGCAGAAGTTCTTTTGGTAGTGTGAAGTAACGTCTTCTGATTGTTCCACAGCAATTCGCAGAAGAAATCCTGGAAACGGTGGAGCTTTATTCTATTAAGGATGCCTTGGTTGACATTCCTGGAGTAAGTGGTCTTTCAACAGAGCAACGTAAGAGGCTAACAATTGCTATGGAAGTTGTCGCAAATCCATCCATTTTATTCATGGATGAACCTACAACGGGTCTGGATGCAAGATCAGCTGCCATTGTCATGCAGGCTGTGGAGAATATAGTTGATATAGGAAGAACGATTGTTTGTACCATTTACCAACCGAGCATTGACATATTTGAGTCCTTTGATGAGGTAAAAAAATATACATGAATACTTTGGTAAAGAATATTTTAGGTTGTTTAACTTATGGTTTTTGTTATTAGTTTGTCTTTGTTGTTATTATTAATATCGACTATCTTAGAGACTAATTTTATGATATAAGGTTGCCAAACATAATCTCATCCATGTCCCTGCAGTTAATCCTGTTAAAAAACGGAGGACGTATGATCTATTGTGGGCCACTGTGTCGGGTCATCGAGTACTTTGAGGTTAGTTAACCTCAGAACAGATGCACATATCAGTACTTTGAGGTTAGTTAACCTCAGAACAGATGCACATATCGGTTAAAAACCAACAAGTCGATCAAGTATTATCTTAGGCTCACGTGATATTCCTCTTTACTAGAGCATTCCAGGTGTGGTGAAAATTAAAGACAACTATAATCCAACAACATGGATGTTGGAGGTTACTTCGACATCAATGAAATCTGAACTGGAGTTGATTTTGCAAAGATATATTCTACTTCGACTTTGTATGAGTAAGTTACACCTTGGGCACTGTTGTTTGTTTTAGACCATTTAATCTCTATTTGACTACTTTTATGTACTTTCCATTACGTCAGGAGCAACAAAGAGTGTGTGACAAGAGAATTGTTTCAATTCAGTGGTTGTGTAATTATTTGAACAAAATGATTCACTAGTCCTTTTACAATTACTTTATCCAAATGCAATCACATTTCACCAAAAACATTACGCAATAGACACAAGCCGTGTGCGTCATTGAGAACCTACGTAGACTCGCATTCAAGTGTTAGTCCATTGAGAACCCATGTAGACTCGCATTCAAGTGTGAGTCCATTGAGAACCCATGTAGACTCGCATTCAAGTGTTGTTGACAAGTAGTCAACTACAAACCAATTTCCAAAACCACCACTAATGGCATAAAATTCTTTCAAGGATGAGAAATCAAGTTCTGTTTTATTGACCAACAATGGCGACGGAAGTTAATTGAGTGATTTAGTAATATGGGTATAACTGTCGACTCATACAAAATACCACCGTGTGGAAAGTAAAAACAAAACAAAAAAGAAATTGCATCATTTGACCAGTCGAATTAGAATAATCTCATGACAAGAATATATAGTGCAACCAAAAAATGCATCACGCATAAAGTACAACTGACGATACATGTTGCACGGCACCACACATAACCACAGGCCATTAGTCTCAAGATGTAAATACATCAAAGTAGGTTTCTAGTTTTGTGACATATTTAGGTTAAAACAGCAAAATAAATGGTGGATCATGGAACTCTTTGTTGTTCACAAAAATGGTGCTGGTTAGCTTAAACTTCAACCCATACGCTTTCTGCTATCATTGAGAATATACCTGTGAGAAGAAGATGATGGGTTATGATAGTTAAAACCACCACCCCTGGTCGCCATTCTATGCACCATTCCACTAATGTAGTAAAAGTCTTCAGGTTCAGACTCATCAGACGACCAAGCTACATAGTTATTTAAAAATAACAGTATGAGTATCAGATGTGCTGCCAGACATTATATTAATTTTGAATACATAACACAAACCAAACCATTCAATAGGTAAACTAACCGAAACAGAAACCTCTACTATCATTACAAATATAAAGCATAGAACATATAGAATTCATGATAGAACTTTAGTTAACCTAAATTAGTTGAGGATAAAATGTGTCACATATCTAACACTTAAGGGTTCATTTATGACAGCAAAAAAAAAACTATTACAGTACATGTTTAGCAAGTGGGGTTCCAATTCTACAACTTATATCAACAGGGAACAAAGAGAACCTATACCTAATGTTCATATAGCAAGAAGAATAGTTCAGTTAAAGCACGTTATGAAATGAATATGAAGTTTTTAA
>BQNB010078005.1:1495-25656 GCA_026074375.1 Tanacetum coccineum
TTTTCTTTATGGGTGCCCCTATTAGTACCTACTGGCCTACTGCACAGTGCTAAAAAGTACAAAAGATTTCTTTTGTACCCTTTTTTTTACAGTGCATCGTAGTTTTTTATCTGTTTCTGTTCCGTAATTTTTAACAGTTTCATACTTTTGACCTGTTAAACTTTATATTTTTTGTTCCGTTTTTTCCGTGTCACAGTTTTATAACATATACAAAATTATAAAAATACAAAAAAAATAAAATACAAAAAAAACGAAAAAAACAAGGGGGGTACAAATGGTGTTTTCAGAGGTACATATATCATAACCCATCTTCTATATAATAAAAAAACACACACATGATGAAACTCTCTCATCTCACTCCCAAAACTACACAAATCTCAGCCGATAGATAGCCGACAACAACACGGCCACCATGTTTTGATGGTTGTTTTGATTTTCTTTTTAGATCTATTTTTTTTAATCTTTTGACATTTTTGTCGATGAAATCAGTTTTTAAGAGTAAGATCTTGGGTTTTGATATGAGGGTGAGCTTTTTGTTGGATCTTGACGTGGGGACACAGATTTTTGTTTCTGTGGTTGTGAGATATGAAAGTGTAAGTTTTATTTTGTGTGAATGATTTTGAGTTTGGTGTTCACGTCACAATATATGGGTTTGTGGGTTATGATTTCTTGTGATTTTTTTTATAGATCTTATTTTCTTTCTTGAATCGAGATGGGTTTGTGACATGGGGATGGTTTTTTGTGGGATACGAATGGTTAGAGATTGTGACGTGAGTTTAGGATATGGGGTTTGGCCCAACAAAAATGATGATGATGATCATCATCATCATCACATGGGTGAGTATTAAATAAATAAAGAAGAATCGTAGACTAGACCTTTGGTTGAATATGTGATTATAAAATGTGATATGAATTGGTTTAAAAAAATAAAAAGAATAAAGAGGAGGGCAGTTATAATGAGAGGGTATTTTAGTAATTTAACCATAACAAGATGAGGGTATTTTAGTCATTTTATAGCATTTAACTAGTCAAACTATCGGTCAACGTGAATTTGGACCGAAAATAAAACGAAACTATGTTTTTTGGATCAAAATTAAAACTTTTTTGAATTTTGGACCAGAAGTGAAAAACGCACTAAACTACAAAGACAAAAACTATACTTAACTCTAATATTTTTCACGACAATAGTTTAACTTTTGATCTTAAAATAATCAAATATAGTACTAACAAAGTTAATATCTATCAGGTACACATTATTTAGCCACATGCTTACGCAATGTATACTTATTTAGCAATCAAAAGAGTGAACTAATTCGACATTATATTACCAAACTTATCAATCACAAAAGGCTAATGTCAAGCAAACGACATATTTTATGAATGATACCGACTAAAGCAACCAACACATTCATAAGAGTTCAGCAATATGAACCATGTTTATCAAAAGATTGTGTCATTTTAGCTTATTAAGTTTTTTTTTTAATTTTAAATGTTATAACAATTCTTAAGTTGCAAGGATATTGTTCTTGTTTATAACATTAAAAAGTTAATCATTAAATTCTACTATTGACTTCTTCTACTTTTGATTTTTGTCGTCTTAACCATGTTAAATTAATCATTTATTTCAGGGGTGGTGCAATCAGTTACATGGGAACAAAACTGCATCACGATAAATGGCTGAAGCCAACTGAAACTTATGAAGTCAAGGGTTGTTTTGCAATGAGCGAGTTAGGACATGGAAGTAATGTAAGTCTAAGTTGTTTCGCTTAATACATTGGTTTTTACCTTGAGCTATGTACATGGCGTACGCCATAGCGTGGATGACGGTGTTTTTTTTCCCTACTTAAAATGGGTTATTTGTTTGCGTGTGTGTCAACCAGGTTTGAAGTTTTTTTTTTTTTTTAATTATTTTTCAAAACCTTTATAAATAGTGAAATTTTAATTTATACTCTTAAACTTTAAAAAGTCTATATAATTAGCTTAGATTATAAAATAAATTGCAAGTTTAATCTTTATTAATGTAATTTTTATGTAACATACTTTCATATAAATGCAATGTTTGTTTTTAATAATGAAAATTTAGATGGTTTAAAATAGAAAAAAAGAGTAAATTGCAAAAATGGTCTTTGTGGTTTGGCTAAATTGCAGATTTGGTCCATCAAATTTCAAAATTGCAAAAAACGTCTTTATTTTCAAAGTTTGGTTCCACTTTTGGTCCTTGGTCAACTTGAAATGACTAAAATACTCTCTGCGATTTGGCCAAACCACAATGACCATTTTTGCAATAATAGAAAAAAAAATTAAAAAAATATGTAAGAATTTTTTATTTATTTCGGTTTCGGTTTATGAGTAATAAAAAATTTTAAAATTTTATTTTTTTGTTTCGGTTTAAGTTTAAGAGCAATAATTAAAAAAAAAATATTTCAGTTTCAGTTTACGAGCAATAATAAAAAAAATTTAAATTTAAAATTGTTTTTTATTTTGGTTTCAGTTTACGAGCAATAATAAAAAAAATTAATTTTAAATTTTTTTTATTTCGGTTTCAGTTTACAAGCAAAAACTGAAACCGAAATAAAAAAAAATTAATTTTTTTTATTATTGCTCGTAAACTGAAACCGAAAAAAAAAAGTTTTAATTTTTAATTTTTTTTTATTCTTGCTCGTAAACTGAAACCGAAATAAAAAAAAATTAATTTCTTTTAATTATTGCTCTTAAACTTAAAACGAAATAAAAAATAATAATTTTTTTTATTATTGCTCGTAAAGTGAAACCGAAATAAAAAAAATTCTTACAGATTTTTTTTAAAATTTTAAATTTTTTTTTATTATTGCAAAAATGGTCCTTGTGGTTTGGCCAAATTGCGGTGGGGTATTTTAGTCATTTCAAGTCAACCAAGGACCAAAAGTGAAACCAAACTTTGAAAATATGGACGTTTTTTTGCAATTTCGAAATTTGACGGATCAAATTTGCAATTTGACCAAACCACTAGGACCATTTTTGCAATTTCCTCTAGAAAAAAATTACATTATGGGTTTCAAAATGTGTTTTGACTTCAGCTAAGAGCGTGGGTGCGTGGTGTTGGAGAGGCGCCATAGCGCAACCATAGTATGGGGGTGACAAGCGTTATAGCTTGAGATAAAGACCTAGTGTGTTTTGACTTCAGCTAAGAGCGTGGGTGCGTGGTGTTGGAGAGGCGCCATAGCGCAACCATAGTATGGGGGTGACAAGCGTTATAGCTTGAGATAAAGACCTAGTGTGCGCCACATCGTGCATATCTTGTTTTTTTTTTTTTTTTTAAATGGTTATTTTTTGTGTGGGTTTAAGTTAGTGTGTATGTGTTTAAATTACTGTAAGTGTTTATGGTGTGTGCTGGAGAGGTATAAGACGACCCAAATGTTTCTTTTAGTTTTAATCTTTTGAAAATGTTTATACTTTTAGTTTTAGCCATTTGAAAAAGTAAAAAAGGCTTGCTTGTATTAAATCAGAATAACCAAAAAATTTAAGCAATTTTTATAGTTTTAATCTAATATCTGTAGATGTGTGAGAATCACTCTTCAGCTCTAGTAATCAGGTTGCGGCTTATCAATTGTCACAGGCTTTATGAGTGAAGGGGTTATGTAAAAGGGGTAAAGTTGATTTGTCACAAGAAAGTGCTTTGGCTTTAGTTATATCACCTTGTGCTCTTATAACATTATACATGTAGGTGAAAGTTCATTTGAGTATATTAAAAAAAAATCTGAAGTCTTTTGAAAAATTTAAAAACAAACTAGAAGAAAAGAAAACGGTCTACTCGACTACCAACAAATGAACTACGTAGTATCTCACAATACGTCCTAAATGAGCATACCATGTGCATGTAATATAATGCTGGTTTAAGTAATTTAATTTTGGAGTGTTTTTTTATAACTAGGTTCGAGGCATTGAAACAGTGACTAGATATGATGCTAACACTGAGGAATTTGTCATCAACACTCCTTGTGAATCTGCCCAAAAGTATTGGATTGGAGGTGCAGCTAAAGTAAGATATAAATCGTATATTCACGCGAATTTAGTTTTATTAGCTCGATTAACTAGCTAATCATTTTAATCTTATGGTCTCAGCATGCCACGCACACAGTCGTTTTTTCACAGCTCGAAATCAATGGCGTGAATCAAGGAGTGCATGCATTCATAGCCCAAATCAGAGACCAAAATGGAAACATATGTCCAAATGTTCGTATTGCAGATTGTGGTCATAAAATTGGTTTAAACGGTGTTGACAACGGTCGTATCTGGTTTGATCATTTACGAATACCTAGAGAAAACATGTTAAATTCTGTTGCTGATGTTTCACCAGACGGGCAATATTTGAGTTCAATAAAAGATCCACTTCAGGTTCATTAAGTTATTTCTTTCTAGTAGAATTTAATATGAAGTTTTAAAAAACTTGTTGAAATTTTGGCACTAATGCACTTAAACTTTGACTATTGATTTTAGAGATTTGCAGCCTTTATGGCCCCCCTCACATCTGGCCGTGTGATTATTGCATCGAGTTCAGTTAACGCAACAAAGGTATGGAACTTTGGAAGCTAGTAATTGATGTCATGCATCAATTATCAATTGTACGTCTACATTCGCTTAAATTTATTCTAATAGCGAGTTATTTGTTGTTTAAGATTGGTATAACAACCGCAATAAGATACTCATTGTCAAGGAGAGCCTTTTCAATTAGACCAAACGAACCTGAAGTTCTTCTGCTTGATTATCCAAGTCATCAAAGACGTCTGTTGCCTCTTCTTGCAAAGACGTAAGTTCCATGATATATAAACTGATACATTGATGTATATGTTTGTTTAAAGTATGTTCTTGTCTTATTTCTTGTTGTTTTGCTTGCAGATATGTGATGAACTTTGGTGTCAACTATTTGAAGATGTTATATGTGAAAAGGACACCTGAATCAATTAAAACCGTCCATATCGTTTCTAGCGCAATTAAGGCTGTTTCAACATGGCATTGCATGCGAACACTACAGGTTTTAAGCTTTTAATTGTTTGCTAGGGCAATCAACTATTTAGATTACGTAGTATTAGTTATCGTACATGTACTGATTTTAAAATTATGGTTTGGGCAGGAATGTCGTGAAGCATGTGGTGGGCAAGGTATAAAGACTGAAAATCATGTCGGTCATTTAAAAAGCGAGTATGATGTGCAATTGACTTTTGAGGGCGACAACAATGTCCTCATGCAACAGGTACATAATTAATATCACCTTGAATTGCATAGTTACTTAGTCCGTTGTTAAAGATGGATTAATAGCGTTAACAAATAATTGATAATATTGATCATGATGATATTCCATTTGCATATGTGGGAACTCAGGTTAGTAAGGCGCTCCTTGGAGAGTTCATGGCAGCAAAGAAAAGGAACAAACCTATTATATGTTTAGGATTGGAACACTTGAACAAACCTGTTCCTATCATCCCTTCTTACCTCACAAGTTCCACAATTAGAAATGCTAAATTCCAGGTAATCATTATTTCAAAAAAATATTTGTATATTTTCAGACTTTTAATTATTAATGTTGATCAGTTTGATTAAAAAAATAAATTGCAGAAAGACATATTCTGCTTGCGAGAGAGAGATCTATTGCAACGTTTTGCTACACAAGTCTCCCAGCTTAAAGGTCATGGAGAAAGCTGCTTAGAACATATATTCGCAGTGGTGAGCCAACTAAATGTCTTTTTTTCTTCTTTTTTTAAAGGCAACCAACTAAATGGAGCATTTCTAACAACATGCTGCTTTTTCAAAACAATGATAGTTGTATGCCTGTTTTGAAAATGCATTCTCAAACTATGCTTTTGACTAAAAAATAAATAAAACTATATCAATTACTCCTATATAGAGTTTGTTGGCAAATAAAAAAGCTTGAAATGTAGAACATGGATGAAAAAAGATGAAATAAAATAAGAGGTAAGGAATGACAAGAGAGAGAATTTTTTTAGATTTAGCTAAAAAAGCATTGATTGAGAATGCGATCTCAAAAGAAGCATACATACATGCGTCCAAACTTTTATAAAGCAACATATTGTTGGAAAAACTCCAACTAAATGTCTTAATTCTTGATATCTATTTTTCTGTTGATCTTTAAGTTTGTTATATTAATGTATATCATTCTGTGGTCAGACTTATCAAATTGCGGAGGATTTGGGTAGAGCCTTCTCGGATCGTTTAATTCTACAAACATATCTTGATGTTGAAGCAAGAATTCCTGAAGGTTCTTTAAAGGTAATAAGACTTTAAACGAAAAACTCACACACTTTATCTCAGTTAAGACTTGAACTATATATTGATGTTATTAATATGCTGTTAAATACAGAATGTATTAGGCCTAATGAGATCGATGTACACAACAATTGTGATGGAAGAAGATGCATCGTTTCTTCGATATGGCTACTTATCAACAGACAATGCCGCAACTGTTAGAGAAGAGGTTCCAAAACTATGCAGTGAATTAAGACCACATGCACTTAATTTGGTCACTTCTTTTGGAATTCCTGATGCTTTCTTGGGACCAATTGCTTTCAATTGGCTCGAGGCCAACACATGGTCTTCGCTTTAAACATTATTACTAGTATATACGAGGCATTCAGACCCGTGCGATGCACACGGGTTGTATCTAATTGTTGATTGTCCACCTTCTTGTTCATCTGATTGTTGCCATTAAGGAGCACTATGTCAACAGGGTTCTGTGCGTTTCTTACGGGTTTCATCATATTCTTCATCTGATTGACTCGTGCGATGCGTCGATTTCTTTTTTGACAAACAATTAAACTTTTGCTTATGTCTAAACTTCAATTTTTATTTGTTATTGTGATTTACAAATGAGTTCGAGCCAAAATTAAGAATTTTTTTCTTTCTATTCATTATTGAATGTGATATTTAATATGTCGTATATTGTTACTTTAGCTAACTCTTTTAATTCATATGTTTAATTTGGATGCATTAACACTCACCGTTACAAAAATAACGTTATTTCACATTTATCGATGACGTTGTTGCTATACAAATTGTAAGATTTTCATGTTCTTGTGAACATGTATTAATGATGTAGGAATCATTCTTCCCATATTGACACATATGAAAGCTAAAATTCTTGTAACATATCATATGAATTTATGTGCATATGCGCTCCCACAATCGTTTCAATATAATACGACATGTTGAATTTGTTGGCAATCTTTACAAAGTTTCTTAAAGTACCGCAGTTAAATGAGATTGTAATATTTTTCATATCTTACTACATGGTTATAATTTGGTTGCAATTTTATACGATTCTTAAAGTTACGTAGTTAAAGAGAATATTTAATCACTCAGCCCGCTCCGGCCCTCCGCATCTGTAATGGCGCTCATGTATCTTACATACCACATTTTTCACATGTCACCTGCTAATACACACTTATTTGTTTGTAAAACAAAAATTAGAGATTTGATAATGGAGTATGTAAAAAGAATATGTTCGGTAAAGTTCTTGTAGTTATTTAGGACTAGTAGAATTATTCAAGACACAAGTTAAAATTAGTTTGTTCGGTTCATAACTTTGCATTTAATGTCAAACTAAGATTAATGTAAGAATGTTTATGGCTTGTATTAAATTTCTTTACAACACCATTCCCTTTTTTTTAACAATTAAAGATGACAAACACTACTTTGAGTCTGTTTCTATATTACTTTTTTCCGCACGCCCATCCATCATGCCATTAGTATAAACACCAAGGTTTAATCAAATCTTCAAATCTATCATAAACATTTAGGCCTTTGTACGCAGCACTACAGCTGCTGTAGTTCACCACATAGGTCAAGTACCTAAAACAATACAAATCAATTAAAAACATGTAATTTTAATGTTGAAAATATTCTTATACATTTAAAACCTCATTGTTTAGTTTCCATGAAAATACATGTTCATGAGTTGTTCTCTAGGTGGCGATGACGAAAGAGACCCATCATATTTGTTTCCCTAATTTACTTTTCCGCCTGCAAATTTATTTAGCCACTTTCTAGATGTAGCAACATTTACATCTGATTTGGTTGGTGTAAAACAGAGTTTTTGCCACTCAGAAGGATCCACTTCCATCACTTTCTTTTCTTACAATACAAAAGATGAAAGAAACTTTGCATAGCAAATGAATTTTGCTCTAAAGAAACTTTGTCCCTATAAGACCTTGAAAAGAAGCAACAACGTGTTAATGTTAGGTATGAATCTTTTTAGGCACAGTGATTTGATGTTGCACAAGGATTCTAATCCCAACAACTAATCTTATCAGGCTCACTTCACTATAATGGGTTCTTTTTATATACTTTGAAAGGTTTATAATTGTACAATTAAGCTTTAAAAGCTTTCCGCATTATGATTAAATTGGCAACCTATGTTGATCGTATAACAACACCAATATTTGTTAAAACAAGATTAAGTATCAACTTCTGGCTACTTAAAAAGAAACCATTCACCAAGTTTCTAGGGTGTACTGTCAAATGTGTGGATCTTGTAGGTCCATGGTGTAATCCGAAACAATAGCACCAAAATTTGTAAGCTAATCAAGCATTAAAACCCAGTTCTTGCACAAACGCCCCTGTGAATTGTAGGGATATTGAAGTGATATTCTGGTAGATACTCCAAAAGTTTGTGGTTACAACTTACAAATGGCCAGATCCAGATTAGAGTTGGTCCAAACTTTATCCACCTAATATCACTGGCTTGCAACATTTAGTTCTTCTCCTGGCAGAATATTTATTTCAACCTGATTTTCAGCGTAATTAACATCTCACAACTATATTTGCCACAAAAGAATTAAATGCAAAACATTTTACAGAAAGAACACTCTATAGGCAGGCTATAGCTTCTGAAATTATATCTATTCATCCATGGAAACTGCAACGTTTTAAACATGTAATGACTTCTTATTACATCAGGTTTTGGTCATACTAAGATGGGGTCTATCTGTTTGTTAGTGAAACCATCTCAAAATGAGAAATATGGCTGATATAAAAGTGAACCATACATTTTATCTAGACGGAATGACTTCAAAGTTTCAGAGATGACTAATCTGACATAGGTGCATCTTTCTCAGCTTCTTATTGTTGGCTGGTTCACTGGTAAATGTACAACCAGCCAATTCTACAGTGTGGGTAAAGACTGGCAATGGATCCCCACTCGTTCAGAAACTCTTGCAAAAGACTCCATCATTTATAAAAGCTAATATAATCTAGCGATGTGAGCTTATGAACTAAGGGGGTGTTTGGATTAGCATTTTGGTAGGCTTATGTGCTTATTTGATTTTGAAAAAGCTCATAAGCCCACTTTTTTGGCTTAGGAGTTTTCCAAGATCAAATCAACTCTTAATCCTCAAAAATTAGCTAATCTAAACATTGCCTAAGTATTAATAGTGTGTAGTTTTGAAGTTTAAAACGTAGTATACAAAACTTTTTTATCTACTAAGACATTTTTATGTAATAACAATTTAAAATATATTTGGGACAACTTTTGACCCGTTTCCTTTTTTCAGTGATACAAAAACTATTACCATTACCCGTTACACAGTCAGTTTAAAAAAATGCACATCCCAACCACAACCAAAGGCAAAGTATTCATATATTTTTTAAATCACACAAAGAAGTTATAATGTCAATTACGCAAATAGAATCTGAACCTTAACTTGCACACTCATTAACTAAAGTAGTGTTTGGCTAAGGTCAAGAAATGCGTAAAAAAGTCTACTACATACCTGTGCATGAAAGCAATTCACCTTATAGTGAAACAATGATCTTGCATTCAAATAATAAAGATCATAAAGTATTAAATTGTATATACAACAATTTAGACCGATATACCTTTCTTACTCGTTTTGCATCACAGTTGATCTTCCATTTACTCCAATTATGGGGTGCCGATATTACGGAAGCAAAATCAACCTATGCTTTCATGCCACCTTGAGTCGGGCCAGGCCAAAGATAGACCTAAAATAGACCAAAGCTTATACCAAACTCATGTATTTATATATTGTATTTCTCAAGAAAAGTCACAATATAGTCACAAACCTTGGTTTTCTTGTAAGAAGTCTGAATGGCTGGTATGTGTGTAATTACACATACCTTTTACCTAATAAATCAACTCTAAACGACCAAAAACGCACATAAAATGCCATAAATATGCTTGTTTTTGTGTTTGTACTGTGCATGTACCGGATATTCACTAAAGGACAAAAAACAAAGCCAAACCGGACAAAACCAAGCACAGATTTGTGAAGAGCGCGAAAAATCGAGGCCAAAGGTACAAAAGGATTAAAAACGGAGCTAAAACGAACATTTCTGGATCGACTCGACAACATTTGTGCATTTAATAAAGTCAAAGCAAAGTTAAAGTCAACCCCGGATGTATATTTGGAAAGACCATCAAAAACCGAGCCCGAAAACGTAGACTGCCAAAAGTAGGCCCACCCGTACCCACCTAGTGGGCCGGGTCAGCCCACTTACACTTATATACTAAACCCATGTCCACTTTTAATCAACAAATCCAAACGGGCCTAACTCTATCAATTGGCCCAAAATCCAATTCCATATAACCACTTAACGCCCGTTATGTGCTTAGTACTCATACCGTTAGTCCTTTAAGGACTAACGGTGAAAACCATTTTCAACTACAAGGGGCAAAGATGACAAACACAAGGACGAAGTTTGCAAGGGACAAGTAAGAGTTGAGTGGCAACCCTCAAACTTTAAACCTGCAGTAAGTACTATATATCTTTTATCCCTCCATTTTCCCGCCAATTCACACACACGTTTTGTGTGTTCTAACCACTGCAATAAACAACAACAAGCACCCACTCCACTCCAAAACCTTATCCCACCTCACAAAACTCCAAAGTACACGCTGGCAATCCTCTAATGCTTCATTGGTTCAATAAAAACGACAAAGAGATCAATGGTTAAAGTTCTTATGGCTCTGGGCTCTCTCTAATCCTAAGGACCACGATGCATTCTGCGGTTCTCCTGCACAAAAGAAAACACAAAGAAGAACACACAACCCAACGGATTTGAGAGTTATATATAGAAGTGAGACAAGAGACCAGGAGCGAGTTTTTTTTTATGTTTAGCTTTATATTTTTAAATGATTAAATGTCTTTTCAATCTTAGTAATTTTACTTTAAAAAACTTTGTACTTCATCTGTTGTTAAATTTAAAGTTATTGCTAAAAAATCTTTTGCTACTGTTCTATTGTTCTAGTGTAACATTGCGTATAAATCCTGATAAAACTTGTTTTCTTATGTTTATGAGTTCTTAGCTTAACCTGTTTACACTACTTTAAAGCTTAAATCTTATTTTTATAAGTTAAAAAATGGTTGGAATCTGTCTTAAGGGGTGTTTGGGTTAAGGTTTAAAAACGGGTCAAATTTGTGTTTTCTTTTGGTTGGGTCACAAAGCCATTTTTAACTAGCAAAATTAAGAGTGTTAAACTTTTTTTTTAAAAGGTTATCATTATTAAAATTTCATTTTTAAGGTCTTAAGTAGCATTAGTTAGAATTTTTGGTTTTCTTTTTCTTCATATTAGCTTGCTTGATTAATTCTTGATTAAGTGTCATTTAATAGTGTTTCATTGTTTTTTTTATTCCCAAATGTAGTAGAAAGAAGTTCATTTAGTAAGGCAATTGTCATTCTTTTTTAGGGCCTAGATCTGTTAAGACAATAGCTAAAAAAAGGGGTCTATTTTTTTAATCTGAGAATTAAGTTGGTTAAAAGTGGTTTTAAGATTTGAATTTTTGTTCTTTAAGCTCATTAGGTATGCCTATTTATCTGTTTCAGCTTGCTTTAGTCTTAGGAGCTTATTTAGTAGCTTATTTTGAGGCTGCAAATAAGCCTTTTGTCCCTTATGAAAACCACACTCAGTAGCCACTGAGTGTGTGAGCCCCTTTTTCTTTGCATTTTTCATAGTCCATTTTAATGTCAAACTCCTTTTTTCTTTTCATATTATTGCAGCCCATAAGCTAATCTCTAAGCTAGTATAATTCCCACTTCCTTAAGATTCCTTTAAGCTGCCAAAAAATAAGTTCATATTTGCCTCCTTAGACTGTTTGGTATGCTATTTGGCAACAAGTGCTTATTGACTTTTTCTGTTTGTAGTTGCTTATTCCATTAGCTTATTTTGCCTTATCCTGTTCATTAGGTGTAGTGTAGGGTTGTTTTAGCTTATTCTTCATTTATCTTAGCTTATGTTGTATAAAAAGCCAAGCACTCTCATTTTGTTTCCTTCTAGCCTTAAAACCCAACAATCTGTTAACTTGAATGTGCTTATCACTAGCTTATTTTGAGTTTAAAAAAAAGTTGCTTTTTAAAGTTTAATATTTTTGTCTGTTTTTTTTAAGTTTTAAAAAAGAAAAAATGAAAAAAAAAATTCCAAAAAGAGAGAGGCCCAGGCTCGAACCCTGGACCTCCCCCTTTATAACCAACGTCCGACACAACACGCTCATTAACCAGTAGCGCCAGTAGGGCCATCTGGTTTAATGTTGCACAATTAAATTCTTATGGGCGTTTTGGCCTAATAAGCTTATTCGAGCTTTTTAGCTTATTTCTTAGCTTTTTCGTTAAGCACTTTTCTAGTTTTTAATTTTCATAGGATCTTTATAGTATAAAGCACTTTCCATGAATTTTTTAGAATTTTTCATAATCGTTTGATATTTTTTATCATTTATTTTCTTTTAAACTGTTTTTTAATTATAATAAATTAAATAAAAAACCAAAAAAATATTTTTCTTTTTTAGAAAATTTTATTTTTATTCATTTATGGCACTTAGGAACAAATAGCAAAAAAACTTTTGTTTTTTTCGTAAGGGTTCATTTTTGCAAAATTTTATTTTTAAAGACAGGTTTCGGGCCCGTTTCTCGTTTTCGCATTTTTGACACTTATGTAACTCGTTTTTGTTCTACTTTTCTTTATTACTTACTTTTTAGTAATTAATATTCAGGAAACAGTAAAAAAAAAAATTCGCTTTAGGGATTTATTTTTCTGTTTTAGGTTTTTAGTCACATTCGTTTTTTAATTTCTGTTCCGTTTTCGCGTTTTAACATTAATTGCCTTTGTTTTTATGTTCAATTAGACTTAGGTTTTCCTTTTATGTCTAATTTATGCTTCCCATAGAATCTTAAGTTGTTTATTTTCCTTTTTATGCTTTCTAGTAGTTTTAGGTTTAAATTCCCGTTTTCGCGTTTTTCTTAAATTGCTTTTGTTTAGGGTTTTCTTTTATTCATTTTTGCATATTATTCGTAGTTTTAGAAAACCCATTATATCTTTGATTATTCAAGCATCCAAGAGTCAAACCAATAACGTAACCGTCAATTTCACGCCTCGTCGGGGAATAACGACCCGGGAATCGCGTGCTTCCCGGTTTACTACATTTGATTGATATTTTTGATTCTCTTTATTATATTTATATATTTATTTATATTTATATATTTATTTATATTTATATATTTATTTATATTTATATATATAGTAAGGGTCTAATTTACCGACTATCAATGGCATAAGCAATTGTATGGTCTTTATATCGTTCCACATAATGAAGTTTTTGGAAACATTTCTCATGGGCCTGTTGTGATATATATACAGTTCATGTTAGGAAATAGCATGTTGTGGTGTGCTAACTAATTTGGTTTAGGATGGTACAGAGATAATATAGATATGACTAAAGTGTTTATCACCTGTCTAAGATGCAATGGGAATAACTTCCCTTTTGCTTTAGCAAACCAATGATGCCATGATAATTACCACAAATTTGACGTGCTAACCTCCTTGTTAAAAGGAATCACAATTGTAAACAGCTTCAAGGCATACAAAGTAATTTTAATTCCTGGTCTTATCTTTTGTAACTTCGCAGTCTTATTACTGTCAATGGTTTCACTATAAAACACATATGAGATACCTAATATCATATGATCCGCAGAAGGCGGTCCAGTTATTAACAATTATACTCGCACCTATCACTTCACTACCACGATTCACAGTATTGTTACAAAGAAAGTTGGAAGTTAGGGTTGTAGCTCATCCAAGTCTTCAATGGAGGTTATGAGGGGGGCCGGGCCTGCACATCCCACCAATTTTTTCATACAAGGGCAAGGGTTGATGTGGCTGGGTAAAAAAAGCTTAATTTCTTTCCAATTTATCAAAATATAAACCAATACCCATAATTGTTATGTAAAAATCCATCAAATTCAAACCCAACAATTAAAGCTTCTGGTTTAACCCAAAGTTATGCAAACCCAATTCAAATTCTTAACAACAATATTCTAACAATCTTTAAAATAGATGCAGGTTCATACCTAGCCCGAAATTTAAGCACCTAGTTATTAGGATACATGCACTTGTAGATTAAAATAGAGAAAAACAACATAACTATAATCGTTGATGTCGATGAACCTAGCTCGAAATTCAAGCACCTGCAATATTGCACCACATAGAAAGTTTTAAAAAACCGTAAAGTTTTCATGAAAAAAAACTGTGAATTATAATTATTGGATAAAAATTAGGGTAAAAAAACCCCAAATCTTGATGTTATCATACTATCAGGATACATGCACTTGTAGATCTTTCTCTTCTTCTTCCAATCTTTAAACCGTATGTTTATGTGTTTTGATAAAGGAACTCTTGCATTCTTGTTGTAACTGGATGATGCTTGACATGCCTAAAACCGGCAGAAGTATTGATTTCAAGGGGAACTGTACAAGCGCCTGTGACATTAACTCACACTCAAATGCAAATACTCATGGATGTATGCAAGAGGGTTGTGTATCTATGGCTGTGTGAGTAATACAAAACTTTTAATGATACATCCCCATTAAATTAAGGGACTGTATATTTTAATATAATAGATTAGGATGTATGATCATAAGCTTTTTGTATTATATATGCTTTACAATAAATATGTTGTAAAATCAAGTACTTACAGTTCAACTAAACAAGTTTTTGTATTAGCATAGTTAGTTTATCTTATGTATGTATAATGGGTTAGACGGGGTGTAACTGTCACATATTCATTACCGTTATCTCAGCATTTAATACTTTTAACAAACATTTATTTTGGTGATCACAAAACAAAACATATAAAAATATATCACTTAAATACAAACATACATATTATAATATACCTCATACACATAAACAAAAATATATTAGCATTATGTTTGGTGGTTTGCAACTTTGCAACATCGAACCAACACCAAAATAATGTGGTGTGGTTGTAACGGGGTTAACGTGTGTTGGGAGGCCAACAAGGGTGGTGGTGCCTATAGGTAATGATTAGGTTGTGTTTAGTACCAGTAATGTTTAAGGCTGCATGCAATAAGGCCAACGACCGACTCGGTCGTCTAGGTCGGCTGCCGGTCGAGCTTATTGTAGCTCGATGGTCGTTGTCGGTCGCCAAGCTCTTATTTGCACATGTTGGTCGTGGTCACAACTTACACACTCACTTGAAGAAAATAGCCGTTTGGCTATTTAAATTTAAAAAAATATTTTTAAAATTATAAACTTTCTTATCATATAAATACCATATTACTTCTTCATTTTTATATACTCTTTCAAACACATTCTCTTTATATATCTACTAGTTTCAAGGCCCGCCCGTTGGGCGGGGAGCTTTAAGGTATTGTTGCAAGAAACATTTATATGTTGATACTGTTCGTTATTGGCTTTAGTTGTTATAAATATTGCCTATCATTTATATAACTTCGTCTGATTTTTATTTTATGTTATCATTTACAACACATATAACTTATATTAGCTTTAAGAATTGTTAAAAGAAAAAAGAAGTACCGAATGTTATACATATAACTTATATTAGCTTCAACTATATCATCATTAATATAATAATTTATAGACCCTGAAATACAATAGAATGGTTCATATGGGTTCATATGAGGACTACTATTACACGTTTACAACTACGGGTGGCGTAATGAATTATGTTTTCAAGACAAATCAAAGATGGTTATGTTGAACCCAAACATTTGATGGTGTTTGGGTAAGCTTACGTAAACAACTACTTCTTAGCCTATTAGATTATCAGCTAAATAAGCTCACTTAAAGATTATTAGCTGTCAAGTGTCAGGAAGCCCAAATTTATTACTTGGAGTGGCACTGATTGCTGAGATAAGGGGTCTAAATGTTCCTTGATCGGGTACGCAGTAGGTCCTTTTCCTGACCAAAATAGATGTACCTCAAGGTAGTTATTTAAAACTTGAGTTGTTTGCCTCGAAACAGGACTCCATGAGGCCCCACCTACTGTCCGTTTTATATCGAAGATTTCCCTAGAAGAAACATAATTTGAAAAACAATTATATGAATATTAGGCAAAACACTATGTATGCTCCATACTTAAAACGGGCTATTCAATTGAAGGGTTACATGATTTGGTCTAAATTTTGTTTTTGGAACCTCTTTTAGTTTGTACCCTTTACAAAGATAACCAACTTCCAAAGATTTCTATTTAAGGAAATGCGTAAGTTTAACCATGTTGACTTCTTATGATGCAGGCCTAGAAAAGGTAATACAGTGCAAAAAGGGTACATTTTGACAAGGTTAACAGTTCCCCTATTGACTTGACTTTTAGGGTCAAAGTACAAAATTTCAACCTCAAACTTACAATGAATCCTATCAAATGCATACCTGCAAATAGATATCAAAGACGCGCCTACCAAGGCTTCCCCAAGTGAGATCATCTCTTATTTGAGATCCATCTTTTAATTTGAAGTTCTACATAAAAAGAAAAAGAAACAGTTAACAGTATAGTTGAACCATTCTCGAGTCCCAAAACCATAGTATCTTAATGATCCAGCATATATTCGGTTGTTTGGAAAAGTCAGAATCCAAGTGTTTGTGAACTGACGTTGAGTGGAAGCAGATTTTGTTTAGGATTATCCCTAGTTAAGGATTTAAACATAACACATGATAACGTATTCAAACACATGTAACAAAAAGAAATACATGATGCGTAAAAAGGGTCAAAATGAACAATCTTGTAATTATTTTTTCTTAAGCTTTTACAAAATAAAGTGTATAGAATTTGAAGAAGATCCAGCCTGAGAGAACAAACAAAAATTAGTGGTCATGTAGATTTATACCAAAAGAGCTGCAAGATTACTCAAGACCACCAACAATACCTTTGGCATAGAAAGGTACATCATTGCAGGTGTAGCAGATGAATTTAACATATAATATGAAGACTTGGCTGTAGGAGTGAATGCGATCGTCTGATCCAAAAACTGATTATACTCAATTTGATATTTTATGTTTGGACATGTTGGAAAAGTTAACTGGAAACATGATCCAGTTTGTGAGAACAAACCAAAATTAGTGTTCATATACATAATACAGTAAAACACTGTAAGAATACTTAAAGACCAGGATCAATACCTGTGGTATAGAGGAGTAAGGCCTTACATGTGTATACAATCATTACATATAATGGAACATGTTTACAATGTAAATATATAGTTCGTGAATGATATATTTCCAAATTCCCTTATGTCATCTCATGTAGTCATAGCAAATCAAAGAAAAAAGTCGAGAAGGAAAACTTGAATGTAAATATATAGTTCGTGAATGATCCTCCTCTATTTTCGATCAACAAAGCCATATTGTAGGTCCATGATCACATTCACGTTAAACTATGAGATAAAGAAAAACTTGAATGCTAAATGAGTAAGATTTACCGTTTTCAGCCATCTGGGTAAAGAAAAGAAAGGATCTTAGTACCAATCACGGGAAGTGGTCCTGCTTGGATGATGTGAGACTGATAAAAAAAGTGAAAGAGGGAAAAATGGTTGCTCCAGTTTAGGTTCGAGGATCAGATGATGGGGTTAGGTCGGACGAACTGAATTCGACCTATCCAAATTTGACGCAGGGCTTTTGTGGTTCACATCTTGACAGTGGAGGACGGAGGACCTATATAATATAGCTTATTATGTTTAGAAGTACCAAATGTATGCGGGAAACGTATATTACTAGGCACGTTATCAAGTCAAGTGCTCCTTTATATATGGATTCAAAGCGGGTACAACTGGGTTTCAAAAAATCCTACTACTTAGTTTTGGGCTATCTGTACGCACTTTTACAAGGAAACTCTCAAACGTTGAAATGCAAACGGATCATAATACTATCAGATAATAACAATTTCATATAATAATTGATTTATAATAACATATTTCATTGACAACTTTTATATTAAAAATACTACCAATCGAAATGCTTGAAGACTACTATTACAGGTTCACAACTACGGGAGGCGTAATGAATTGAGTTTTCAAGACAAATAAAAGATGGTTGTGTTGAACCCAGACACTTGATGGTGTCTGGGTAAGCTTACGTAAACAACTACTTCTTTGCATATTAGATTATCAGCTAAATAAGCTCACTTAAAAAAGCTACTAAAAACAGAATTCTCAAAAACGACCTAGTAAGGCATAAGCTGTTTTGGTATTAGAACATACTTATTTTTGAGAATAAAATCATCTAACAGTTTTCAGAAAGTATACGACCTGCATTTTGTTAGTTATTTCCGTAGTTTGTAAGTTTTCAGATAGTATATGCCTTGCATTTTGGCAATTGTAATCAAATATTGATCTGTAGAGGCATGTTTAAGTTCATAGAATACTGTAACATTTAATTACGAACAAAAACAATCCACAAACAACAACAATCTACAGGTACATTAACTAATGGCAAGGCTAAATTCACTATTCGCACCTACCTAAAGTAACAGTGATTCAATTTAGGAATCCTATGTTACTCGCTGATGTTACTATTGCCATTGTGACTCTAAATTCATATGTCCTTACTTCACTCCAACTATCCACACATAATGAAATTAGCGAACATGTTTCTTCTTTATAAAAAAAACCTATATGTGTAGGATTAGAAGTTAGATATTACCGAGAGAGATTGGACAGGAGGCTAGCTCTGTACTAGCAGGGGAAGTTTGTGTGTGCTCAATTGCGTGTGTATACTGCACATCAGTGGTAAGCGCACGGCATGATTATGTCTGTATTCAAACATAAAAATCTACTTATTTATCAAGGAAAAGTTTTTTTTTGTTACATAAAGCAACTAAAAAAAATTACGCATAGTGAATGAGGAAAACCTCTAGATATGAAAACCACCTTCCATTAAAATGCTTATGAAAATCATCTGTTTATTTTTGGTGCCCAAACTTCACCAAAATAGTATACCGGTTCTTCATTCCATCACCCTAAAAACCAAAATAACAAATAATCACAAAGCTTGCTTATAAAAAACAAAAAAAGGCATTGTCTAGAATCAACAACATCCTAAATATGGGTGTGACTATTAACTAAACCATAAGAAGAAAACTATGGTGTTGTCATTATCATCTTTATAACTACCTTGGGTTATATAACTTTTGCCAATAAATTGCCTACACTTGGTGTTATGCTTATGAGTCTGCCAAACAAATCATCAGAATCTTTTGAGTAACCCACCAACCAACCAACCTGGAAGTATTAAGTATAATCCATTATTAACAATTTAAACTCAGCCTAACATTTATGAGTAGAGGTATCAAGATGGGCAGGCTGGGGACGGGTCATTAGTACGGGTTGAAACGGGCCAGGTCTGGTTGACCCACAAGGCCACATTTATCAACTTAGAACATTTTGAAAACACGGCCTCCCGCTAGGAAAGAGCGTTTGAAGCACGTAGTATTAGTTTGATATTTGCAAAGCAAAAAGATTAAACATAAATTGTGTGATCTTTTTAGAAAAGAACAAAACAAAAGGAACACTCAACAGAATCATTCAACCACATCTATTATTTACATCTTATATTCGAAGAGATAATTATGCTTATGTGTAAACAAAGCAAAAGACATAAATATTGGATGATAGACATGAAAAATCTTCTGGAATAAGTAGTGTTATTTCATTCAAACATATGTCATTTTTTGCTTTATATAGTGTTTTAACCTGAAACTAAAATTTAGAAATAGACTTGTATAAAGTATGTAAAAGTGGACGAAAGGATCAATACTGTATTTTGAAAAGGATGTACCTCGGGCGCAATATAATTTGGGGTTCCACAAGTGGTATACAGAAGTTCAACGCTCTGCAAATAAGTATAAAATCATAAAACACATCAAGAGATGCCCGTCAACTAATTAATGGGTTGGTTTGGTTATGTTTGTCTCTAATGGGTCAAATAAAGTATAGCAAAGGGGAACGGGTAGCAGTCGCATATATAGAAGTCTAATTCATACAGTCTCCTAAGCCGCCTGTTTTGAACCTTACAACAATATTCCCTCTTACCTAAGCCGCCCAACTCGCCCATTTTCCAACCTTTACTGAAAAATCTATATAGGATGCTTACTTCTTGCGGCAATGCACTGAGTCCAAAATCAGAAACCTTGAGCTTCCCTTCAGAATCCAGAAGAAGATTTTTGGGCTAGTTATTACAAGAAAGACTGTCAGCATAGACGAGACATGAAAATACATCCTCTCACAAAAAAAGAATCTTAATTTAAACAGTCCTTCTCAGTTCTCGCCTTTAAATATCTATGGTACACTCCATTTCCGTGGCAATATGCAATAGCATCAATAAGCTGCTGAAAGTACCTTCGAGCACTCCTCTCAGAAAGCTTCCCTTTATTAACCTGCCAAACAACGAAAGAGACAAAAGCTGGTTTATTAAGATGAAAGTTGGGGATGGATAACACACATCGCTTTTCTATCAGATAAATCTTACAATTTTGTCGAAAGCTCTCCTCCATTGATGAATTCCAGTATTATATATATCTTTGTGTGCCTTGACAAAACCTACAATATTAGGATGCCTCATAATCTTAGTTATCGATATCTCTCTTTTAATCTACAAGAAATAACTACAGAAGTAAGTCTAAAAGTATGCGTACAATGAATTGTCATGGTTATCATATAGTCATCTACGTCATACCTAATCCACCATTTTGTGTTTGAGTATGGTACTTCTTCCACAAGGACAAACCAACTGATATGATCAAATCACACATTTTTTTACCTCAAAAAAAAATTAAAATTAAAATCACGATTTTCCATCACGCTATTAAATTATAGTTTTAGGTATTAGGGTTTTTATGGATTTTAAACAATTGAAGTATCATTAATATCAAGAATGAATTATGAATAACTGAAAATAAAAATCATACCTTGGATCGATCGCCGGGGTGATGTTTATGTTAGTGGTCAATCGATTAGCATTCGATGTTTGTTATTTTTCTTCACAGATCTAGCCCAAGCAATTGATTTTCGTGGGTAATCTGTTAATGGTTCTTTTGAAGAGTTATTTTGGTGAGAATTAAATGCCGGTGTCTACTTTTAATATGATGCGTTGATTATTATTGATTTTACAGGTGTCATTTTCTCCTTTTTTTGCCTCAAGATCAAAGTATCAAAAACCTTCTTTTATATAGGTTATATATTATATAGGTTATATATATAGATAGATTTTTTTATTCCTCCTCAGACGATGAATATGAAGTTAATAGTGAGCTTGCGTTTTTTACGAAGGCCTGTAGTGCGGCAATTGTAGCCTCTAAACCAAAAAATGACACAGAACTAAGTAGAAAGAGATCATTACGGTGCTCATGATCGTTTAGTGACGACTTACTTTTCCGAACATCCATAATATGACGAACCAACATTTCGTACACATTTTCGAATGAGCCGAAGGTTATTCACACGCACTGTTCAAGAAATAAGTGATCATTACCCTTATTTTCAAGTACGTCCTGATTGTTCGGTAAGAATTGGCATTTTCGCATTGGTGAAGTGTACTTTCGTAATTCGTCAAATGGCGTACGACACCGTTCCTGCTGCTCTTGACTAATATCTGCAAATGGGTGCGACAACTGCCTGTGACAATCTCGTACATATCTGTAATGCTGTAATAGAGTTATATGGACGTGAGTATTTGCGGCAACCGACATGTACTGATATGGAAAAACTCTATCCTCATCACGAACAAAAGCATGGATTTCCTAGGATAATAGGAAGCATTGATTGTACTGATTGGCCATGGGAGAATCGCCCTTATGCATTTAAAGCTCAATTTTGTAGGGGTGATCACGAATCAGATCTTGTCATTTTATTGGAAGCGATTGCCTCCAAAGACTTATGGATTTGGCATGCGTTCTTTGGTGTCTTTGGGATGAACAACGACGTGAACGTTTTACGGCAATCCCCTATTTTCAATGATCTCAAAGGAGGGAAAGCACCGGATGTTCCATTTGTGGCTAACGACGTGACTTATAAAAGGGAATATTATCTTACTGACGGGATATATCCAGAATGGTCCGTTCTTATGAACTCTATTTCAAATCCGGGGTCGAATGATCACAAACGAATAATGTATAAAACTGCGCACGAAGCAACGAATAATGTATAAAACCGGCTCGAGGGATGACGCTAAGTAAAATAAAGGATATAATATACACATGCGTCATATTACATAATTTGATTATAAAAGACCAAAAGCAGATGATCTCTCCTAAATTTTATCCGGATGAGCAACATCGTGATGATGATCCTGTAAAAATGCATGAAGAAACGGTACAAGTTATCCGAGAGCTACACGATAAAACTACTCATCTAAGTCTAAAATCCGATTTAATGGAACAGATTCGACATCGATCGAATCAACACTAAAAAGTCATTTTTATTTGCAGTTTTATTGGAATGTGTTAATTTTATTTGAATAATTATGTATTCTTTTTATTATTAATGAATTTTAATTTTGTTGTTAATTTTTTTTAAAAGTTGGTCGTCTTACTATGGCTAAAAGGTCGCTTGTAGGTCGCTAGAGAAAAAAAACTGACGTAACAGGAAAAATATAGGTCGTCCAGTGTCCTTACTGAGGGTAGCTTAATGGGTCATGGGTAGTGAGTAGTGACTAGATTGTAAATGGTCTAGAGTGGAAAGTATTGTGGCTATGTTTGGTAAAACTAGCTGTAAGCTGCATGTTGTAAGCTGTAAACTGTAAGCTGTAAACTGAAAGTTGTTAACAAGAGCTATAAGCTGTATTGTTTTCAATAAAAGTGTTTGGTAAATTAGTTGTTAGCTGTAATTATAAGATGTAAAAAGACATATTTATAATTCAGTACAAATGTAAAACATAAGAATACTACACTCATTATACTGATAATAACCGTAGTGCTTTAAGACAACAATGTTTCTAACAATATTTCTAAAACCGTATATTGCATATTGATGTAACAATATTATTTCAAATTCGTTTCATCTCATTAGATGTTTTTAAACATATTTTCATGACCACAAACATCGTGAATTTCTAAACTGATAATAACTATCGTATGTGGTGAAACTTTATTGTATCTTTTTTAAACAACTTTTTAAATTTAAAAGCAAAATTCTAAACTCATTAAACCTATTGTTTTTATTTCATGGATATAAGGCTTTGACGTGATATTTGTTGTAAGGGCATACTAGTAAATTTGCATGTTAAAAGCTTCATAAAATCGTATGGGTGGTGATTTGCAGACACTCTTTTTTTGCCATACACCACAAAATATGCATCAGAGTGTTGTACTGTGTACATCAATGTGCATCACTAGTTGTACTTTTATGGTGTATGGCAAAAAAAGTGTGTACAAATCACCTCTCAAATCTTAAACGCTTGATTTAGTAGCTTTATATTTTGGAGCTACTTGCTCAACAAAAAAGTTTGTAGCCAGTACATCCAAACAGAGATTTTTAATTTAGAGTAGCTTTTTTGATAAAATAAAAAGCTTGCAGTTTTAAAATACTCAAAATAACTATTTGCCAAACAGCCCTGTATCGGTTATCTTGTCATTGTCTTGTACTTGTTCTTGTTTGGTGGATCCCTCTATTCTTTATACATGTGAATTGGTTATTTGTTTACTATGAAACAAAAAAATTTATATATAATCATGACAGAAATGATGACGCAAATAACAATATTTTTTTTCTAATATATTAGCTTAAATTACCAAAGACAAACATAAATAACCTTATTTTTTTGGTAGTGATTGTTCCACCTTGCGAATATAAAACTGTTTAAGGTTTAAAGCAGCACAAAGTAGAGCTTTCAAAAAAACCTTTTTTAAACACCT